>JAGFNQ010002413.1:591109-611822 GCA_024364735.1 Boesenbergia rotunda
GCTTGAGTCTCGAGTCGGGAGGTTTCCGGGGCAGAGCGCGGGAGCAGAAGAGCGTGAATGCGTTGGAAGAATTGATTGTGAAGCCTTGGGGTCGAGGGCCCTTTTTGTAGCCCCTGGGGGCGCCCGGGACGTCGGGGGCGTCCCCCACGTGTCAGCTGATCCGAGTTCCTCTCGATCAGCTCTGATCCCTTAAAACTCGGGATCAGGCTTTGACGGGGGCGCCCGGGACGCTGGGGGCGCCCGGGTTGACTGGGTCGACTCTTATCCGTTGGCTTCGCTTGCTTCTGCTTCGTTGGCTTGACCTGGGGGCGCCCTGACCATCCGGGGCGCCCGGGAGCATGGGGGCGCCCGGGAGCACGGGGGCGCCCCGCCCATAAGCTGTCGAAGCACTCCTTTTGCTTCATCTATTTTGTATTCACCTTGGGGGCGCCCGGGACACTCCGGGCGCCCTGGTCAGCTGCTGCCTCACTCCTTTGAGGCTCTCTGAGCTGCAGACACTCGTTCCTTCAGTCCTGCATCCAGGGTTAGTACAAAAACAACATAAAGCAATAATATGTTAGTTTTATACAGCCTTAGCTGTCTTGGTTCTAACTATGGGTCTCCCAAATGGAGCCCTAGGTCGAACGGACGCCTACTGTTCCCTCAACGGGGAGCGCGTCCTCACCTACTCCTCTCGGGAGAATTTACCTGATGCCAACCGGCTCCTCCGGTTGGACTTTTGCCCAGCAGTCCTTCGCCAGGTGCCTAGCTGTCCTTCGGTAGGTCTTCAGTACCAGGCTGTCCTTCGCCTGGTGCCTAGCAGTCCTTCGCTAGGTCTTTATATCCTTGCATTCCTTCGCCAGGTGCCTAGCAGTCCTTCGCTAGGTCTTTATATCTTGGCATTCCTTCGCCAGGTGCCTAGCAGTCCTTCGCTAGGGCTTTGTATCCGGGCAGTCCTTCGCCAGGTGCCTAGCAGCTCTTCGCTAGGGCTTTGTTTCCTGGCAGTCCTTCGCCAGGTGCCTAGCAGTCCTTCGCTAGGGCTTTGTATCCGGGCAGTCCTTCGCCAGGTGCCTAGCAGCCCTTCGCTAGGGCTTTGTTTCCTGGCAGTCCTTCGCCAGGTGCCTAGCAGCCCTTCGCTAGGACTTTGTCTCCTGGCAGTCCTTCGCCAGGTGCCTAGCAGTCCTTCGCTAGGACTTTGTCTCCTGGCAGCCCTTCGCCAGGTGCCTAGCAGCCCTTCGCTAGGACTTTGTTTCCTGGCAGCCCTTCGCCAGGTGCCTAGCAGCCCTTCGCTAGGACTTCTTTCTGCACACTCAAGTAAATTTATTAGATCACAAATAAACTTAACTTTGAATCCTTTGCCAATATCAAAACAAGGTTCGATATGGTGCTTCCTGCACCAACACAAGTTGCTTCCACAGATGAAAATGCATTGGAATGGAAGGAAGACTAAGCACCACAGGAAGAATGTCTATACTTTAGATTCCTACCCCTAAAGATTCATGCCCACTCCATGAGAGGAATGAATGAGGCCTACCCATAGTAGCCCATCCGGAAGAAGGAAGATGCCTGCGCCCTCTCTTTGGAAGATGCCCACTCACTCTGTGCTCTGAAAACCTCTCTTTGGAAAAGATGAGAGATATGGGGAAAGATATTAAAAGCACACTCTGGAGGATAGATAGAAGAATGGAATGGGAAAAATGAGACTCGAACCCTTCGCGTCAAGTTTAGCGAAGCACACACTTAGCACCGAAGCTCAGGCACCTAACCTAAGGCTCATCCTTTCCCCTCCTAGCCCACAAGCACTCCTCTCCTCTTGCTTAGAGATCTATGATCATTGAATCCCCCGCTCTCTAATCATGGATTCTCTGGTACGCTTTTTTCCGCTCTGATAGATGATCGCTTGCTCACACTAGTACGCTTTTTCCGCTCTGATAGATGCTCGCTCACTCACTGGTACGTCCGCTCTGATAGATGCTCGCTTGCACCGAGAACTTCTCCCGTTCTCTTATCCCCTGCTCTCCCGTCCCCCGTAGTACTCTTATCCCCGGCTTCGCCCCAGATCCTCGCCGACCTTTCTTTATTGATACAGCTGCACTTGGAGTGAAAGGACACGACACTCCTGATCCCGACCTGGGTAGTTCGGCTGGCCAGCCTGATGCCGCGTCTAGATAGGGTTGAAACTGAAGCCCCCGGAGTCCAAGCGAACCGAGGGGCTCAGGCGAACCGTCAGACTGACAGAATCCGGCTCAGCCCAGCCTACTCGAAGAAGACATCGAGAAGTCGACCTCGACTCGAATACACACAGCGTGGACGGAGACTCAAAGGGAGGACCGACGGAGGCTCGACCCAAGGAGTTCCCGAACCGGGGAACCCTCGAAGCCCCAACCTCCTGTAGCGACCCGCCTTCTTCTACCTTAGACGGATCGTTACTTTTCTCTACTTCTCGACTTCTTATGCATGACTAAAAATGCGGAAATCTTTTTTTTTTAAACTTTTAAATTCATCTAACAATCATATTCTAACTTGAGCAATCATGCATATTAACATATCACACTTACTATCTCAAAAGCTCGCAATTGGTACACTTGATGCTTGCCTCGCCCAACTCAAACTGCAGGTATCAGTCGACTGATACTGTATCAGTCGACTGATAGGCCTGTAATTCGAAACTCAGGTTTCGGCCAGTTACTTCACAGCTCCTCCAAACCTATAATTTCGAGCCATATGGAATCATGACACCATTTCTACACTCTATGACAGTTTTCTAATGAGTTTAGCCAATCAAAACGAATCCATAAACTTGAAATTTGGACTTTTGCGGAAGAAAGCAAACTATTCAAGATATATGAACTTTAACACTAAAGTTTGTACCAATCTTGACTTCTATACATTCATAACACCAAATACATGTTCTATGACCTTGCTAAAGCATTATGAAATGTGAATGCAACTTTTCTAAACATTTATAAGCAATAAAACTTAATTCAAAGAGAATTTGATACTATCTTGGCACATGTGTCTATTTTCCTAACAAAGTATCAATATCTCCATCTACTCACATTTCCACTCATCTAATGCAAGCATAAGAATATATAAGCTAAATGAAATGACATGAAATCTTTACTCTAAGAAATTGAGCATGTAAAACTGTCCAAAACTCAAATGTTCGCTAAACTTTATAAAGCAAGAACTTGAAATTCAAATGATCTATAACATTGTGAATTAATAGCTAAATTGTCTTGCGCCAAAGATCTCTCCATAATCAGCCACCACACACACTCTACTCAGCACCGCCTCGTCGTCTTCCTTCAGAATTGCTTGCCTTTGCCTTTATCTGCAATAAGAGGAAATGCAACTAGTAAGCAAAAAAGCTTAGTAAGTACTATCTAGCTCACAAAAACTCGAAATATGCAAACATGCTTCTAGATCAAACTGAACATCATATGAGATACTAATATGCTTGAAAGAAAAACTAAGGACATGTATAGCTCAAAACATGCATACTCAAGCAATAATAAATCTCATTTTACTTTTCTTGGCTCAACTTGGAAACTTTAGCTATTCTTTAACTTTTTGAAAACTCTTTAAATTTTCGAAACTTTGCTAAAGCATATACTTGAAAATAATAATCACTTGGATCCACTGAAGACGTAAGTACCATCTCATATGCGCGTTCCCTAAAAGGTTGGGGTAGCGAGCCACCAATCCTAATAGAGCAGACCTTGGTCTACCAGGGCCAAGACCTTGGAATTGGACACCTGGATTTCTTTAACGACGCCCTTGGACGCCGGGTACTGGCCTTAGAAAATAAAATAGCTTTTCTTTCTTTTCTTTCTTATCTGTAAATGCCTTGGCATTTTCTCGAGCACCTTGCGTGCTAAAATCCCTAAGTCTTGACTTTTGGAGATTTCTTAAGGCCTTGGCCTTTTCTTTTCTTATCTTTATCTTCTCTTTTCTTTTCTCATAACTTTTCTTAGCCCTAATCTCATATAGGGTGCTTAATCAACTTATACAAACATATAATGAACTAATATCACATGCCAAAAATCATAAACTAAAGAAACTATCTCTTTTAAAACTTTTAAAGGAAATTCTCGCGGAAAAATCGCCCCTTACTGCAGGTGAGCAGTACTTACATTGATATCTTGGACTTACAACCAAGATTGACGTCTAGGACTCGGGAGAAACTTGAGATCTCAGAGAATTCTTCGCGCCTACGCGTTCCTCTCGTCGCGGGGATCCCGAATATAGGAATATCTCTTGGAGGAGAGCTTTGGCCGGCCCTCTAGGGCTTGGTGTTGGTCGGCGTCGCCCAAGAGAGGAGAGGGGGTCGGCGGGAGGGTTTGGAGAGGAGAAAAATAAAACTTCTCTCTTTAATTACCTATTTATACTTATGGGGGCGGATTAACCTAACTACACCTTAAATATATATCTCTCCATCCTTTGCTGTGCTTGATACCCTAGCCTGGCTGGTCGCGCGCTTGCCTTGTCTCATGCTGGTTGCGGGTTCGATCTCCCTGCTGCCCTTTTAAAAAATTTTTTCCTTTTCTTTTTCTTTCCCTTTTCTTAAAATACCAAACGGACTCGGAAAATTCCATAAAAATACTCTAAAAATTCCTAAAAATATCTAGAACATTTCTAAACCATTTCTAAATAATTCTAAGGACTTTAAGAACTAAAAATGGGAATTTTGGGGCGTTACACCGCCCGACCCTGGGCCGGGTCGGGCGGGCCGATACCGAGCGCCCCTTGACTCGGCCACCAGGGTTGGCCACCAGACCCAGGTCTAGGTCGGGTGGGTTAGTTCTAAGCATCCCCTAGCTCGGCCATTCAACCATGTGAACCGAGAGCGGGCAAATCGAATATATCTTCGCGCCCTCCAACTCAAGAGGTACCCTGCGTCACTCGGAGAGATTACACCCGACCCGACTGATATCACTCGGGCCAGCTGGTCGGCAATCGATCTCAGGATTGGTCCTTCCTTACGCCGCCTCCACTTCAGGGCATCATATGTACGATCATGATACGGAGGTCAGCGCGAGTCTTACTTATTCGTGACACACGTCGCGGATATTCCGCTGACTCTGTACTATTGTACTACCCGAGCACCCCGCGCCATGCCGCCCTTCTACGGGTCAAGCAGAGCGACACCGATCGATGCTTTCCCGTGAGCTGACTAGCACCTATACACCTGTCTCATGCAGGTACCAAAAAATGATTGACACAGAGAGGGGTTATCAGCTCCCCCGGCTATATAAGCCCCTCCCTTCCTCCTTCCGCAGGTATGCGCAATCGTGCTCTCATCTCCTGCTTCCTTTGCTTTACTATATTCCTGCGAATACTTACTTGACCGTCGGAGGGCCTGACTGGAGATCTTTCCCGACGGGTTTGCTAACGGTCATTTTCTTGCAGATCGGAGCCAGCGTCAGCAGCTCGTGGCGCTCGGGAGTGTTGGTGCAAGATGCATCAGTGATGCCCTCCTCTAGTATTTCAATGTTTGACAATATGCTTAAGTTAGTGATACACTAAACAAAGAAAGGGTGAGTCAAGAAATCAGTACCAAAGTGAAGAAAAGTTCTAATTAACCTAGGCAATAAGTCCTGGTTCGAGGAATTGGGCACTAAGTCCTGGCCGCGGGCTGGGCACCTAAGACCTGACCGAGGGTTGGGCACGAACTCCTGATTCGAGGAATTGGGCAATAAGTCCTGACCGAGGGCTGGGCACCTAAGTCCTGACATAGGGTTGGGCAATAAGTCCTGGTTGCGGACTGGGCACGAAGTTCTGATACTAGAAATTGGGAAATAAGTCCTGGCCGAGGGTTGGGCACCGAAGTCCTGGTGAGTGAATCTGGGCACTATGTCCTGGTGAGTGAAGCTGGGCAAAAGTCCAACCGGAGGAGCCGGTTGGCAAAACTTCTCCTAAGAGGAGTAGGCGAAAGGCGCGTTCCCCGACAAGGGAACATAGGCGTCAATTCGACCTAGGGTTTCGCGGGAAACCCAAAGTCAAAACCAATTCGTTAAGGCTAAGAATATATATGTGCTTGTCTTGTGTTTGTGTATCTTACAGGTACCTAGAATTGAAGGTAAAGAAAGCGAACAAACACACAAAACGGCCTGGAAAGCTACTCCTGGGCGCCTGAATGGATACAGGCACCCTGGAAGCCAGGCACCTGAATGAATTAGGCGCCCAATAAGCTGTTGGGTGCCCAGGACTGGGTTTCTATCAGCTTCACGAAGATAGCGTTCCGGATGAAGTTTTGACCGCTACTGAGGCGCCTCATAGCAACACAGGCGCCCAAGAAGAAGCTATGAAAGGGGCTTCGACCCCTCAACTTAGAACATCAACTGCTACTACATTCTAAGCATTCCGAGCGAAGAAAAAGTGCTAAAGACGAAGCTCTGTGACCAAGGAGGCTCAGGAGGATGTCCGCGGAACTTCGGAGTTCCAGATCGGTCGGGATCGTCGACTCTTGTTTGGTTTGATTTATTTTATACGCGCACTTAATTTCCTTATCATTTTGACTATAAAACTTGAACTGTGAGACGAGTTTCTCCACCTCCGAAAAGTCCGAAAAGGAGACCATTAGTGGGCGGGCGCTTCCCGTGCTTAGGCCTTGGACGTACTGACCCTGGGGGGTTGGGAACCAAGTAAACCCGCTTGTCGTCTATGTTGTTGTGTTTTTCGTTCTTTCTATTTTCCGCTGCGCACTAACTCTTTGTCTAGAACGAGCATCGAAATTTCCGACGTATTGAGCAAAAGTTTTCAAGTCGATATTCACCCCCCCCCCTCTATCGATGGCACCGGCCCCACAGGGAGACCATCTCGCTCTTGGGGATTCCACCTCACTTCGTGGCAGGATCAAATTTGGGTCTAGATAAGGGGCAATTCAGCCTAATCGGAAGTGCACGATAGAAGATCCCAACCGAGTCATGATGATCGTTACGCCCGAGGAGTACAAGCTTCTGATGGCCGCCCGGGCTCAGAGAACCCCTCAAAGGATGTCGCGGGCTGGTAGCCTGACAGCTCGATTTCCTGAGCCATCGGCACCCGGCCCCTTTGGAGGTCGGGGGAAGGGATGCCCGACCAGAAGGGGGCTCAGCCCTTTTCCCCGCAGCTTTCTACTGAGGTCGGGACAACGAGGCTGCGCCCGTGCCAATCGAGGTGTCCGCATCCAGTCGGATGCAAAGGCCACAACTCAAAAAGGGAAAGGCCCTAGCCGACGTGTAGCCAACCGCCCTGATACGTAGCCCCTTCTCCTCTTGGATCCTGGAGGATCCAATTCCCAAGCATCTCCGGTTCTTCAACATACCCGAATACGCTGAAGCCACCGACCCCGAGGAGCATCTGATGAAGTTCGAAAGTGCAGCCCAGCTGCACTAGTATCCTGAAGGCCTGAAATGCAGGACATTCTTGACAACGCTCTTGGGACCCGCTCAACGATGGTTCGACCAACTCCCCAATGGGTCGATCGCCAGCTTCGAGGAGCTTAGGAGGACATTCTTCCAGCACTTCGCCAGCATCCGGAGGCACCACAAGATAAGTATCAACCTGTTTGCCCTAAGGCAGGGCCCGAAGGAATCGCTTCAGGCCTACATCAAGACGTTTAATGGGGTGGCCCTGGACGTGTCGATCGTCACACCCGAGGTGCTGATCAACGCCTTCTCCCAAGGGCTGCAGGAGGGAAATTTCTTCCGCTCGATTATCAGGAAATCGCCAAAAGACTTTGACAGCCTACTAGGAAAGGATGTCAAATATATCAATGTGGAGGAAGCGCAGGCCGATCGAAAAAAGGAGTCGGTCTGCGCGCCGCCCCTGAATCCCGCACAGACCAGTCGATCGCCGGGTTGGCCCATCCGCAAGCCACGGGGGCCCACCGACCGAGCAGGGATGGAACGCCGACAGGTGCAACAAGTGGCTCAAGGGTGTCTGCCGGCCCGTTGGAGACCATACTCTGCGTTTCACCATAGCCACACTCACGACACGGAGGAATGCCGATAGATCGACAGAAGTCAGGCTCCTGCCACTGCCGCACGAGGGCGTCGATGGCAAGTCTCCAATGGGCGCGGCTCAGATCGGGGAAATCTGATCGTCGCCCCAGGTGCCAAAGAACCCAGGCAGGATCCCCCGACCACTAGTAGCTTGGTCCCGCAAGGGGAGCAAGTCAAGTCAGACGAAATGGACGAGCAGTAGGCCAATCGACAGAATGTCGTATGAGGGGGAGTACATGTGATCCTGGACGGACCAACCAGGGATGCAATATGGTAAAATCCCCCCTTGGGGTGGAGCGGCGCAAAGACCAGGAGAAAAGTTTGGCTACCGCCCGGACGGGAAGAAGCTCGAGTTAAGATAGCCGCCGGGTAACCAAGTAGGCAATTAAAATAATCGTACTCTGTAACCCTGCAAGAATAGTGGAAGACCCATATTCTCAGATAATTGACAAGCACTCCAGACTCTCACCCCGTGTGAGTTATAAGTGGGCATGCTCTCATGCCCCCTCGGCTCGGCTCCCAGTCTGGACGCGTGGCGGCCCATGCTCCCTGGGATACATCCGACCGAATGTCCAGATTCTCGCCTCCGTGCGAGATATAAGTGGGCATGCTCCCACGCACCCTCGGCTCGGCCCCCAGTTCGGACGCGTAGCGGCCCACGCTCCCTGGGATGCATCTGACCGAGTATCTAGACTCTCGCCCCGTGCGAGTTATAAGTGGGCATGCCCCCACGTCCCCCTCGGCTCAGCTCCCAGTCCAGACGCGTGGCGGTCCATGCTCCCTGGGATGCATCCGATCAAGTATCCAGACTCTCGCCCCGTGCGAGTTATAAGTGGGCATGCCCCCATGCCCCCTCTCGGCTTGGCTCCCAGTCTGGACACGTGGCGGCCCACGCTCCCTGGGATGCATCCGACCGAGTGTCCAGACTCTCGCCTCCGTGCGAGTTATAAGTGGACATACTCCCACGCCCCCTCGGCTCGGCTACCAGTCCGGACGCGTGGCGGCCCACGCTCCCTGGGATGCATCTGATTGAGTATCCAGACTCTCGCCCCGTGCGAGTTATAAGTGGGCATGCCCCCACACCCCCCCTCGGCTCGGCTCCCAGTCTGGACGCGTGGTGGGCCATGCTCCCTGGGATGATCCGATCGAGTATCCAGACTCTCACCCCATGCGAGTTATAAGTGTTAGATCGTGCACGTCTTGCTAGAGGGGGTGAATAGCAATTTTTGGTTCTTCCTTCCTACGATGTTAGTGTGCGCAAGCGGAAACAATAATTACAAGATTAAACAACGCTAACACAAACCTATTTACGTGGTTCGGAGATGGCGCTCCTACTCCATGGCAGTCCGTAAGGTGGATGATCCCTTGATTCTTCGGTGGATCACTCCTCGAATGCCCTCCGGCTAGCTCGTGTAGCTCCTTGTGGGTGGAGAAACCTCGCCACAAACCCGAACACACTTCTGAGCACCAAAGACTACTAATGCGCTCTAACCAAGCTCATTTCGTCAGAGGTTCCCAGCCAAAACCGAGCCCCTTTAAATAGGTCTCAAGGCTGAAAAACACTCTGCCAGTAGACTGCCCCAAGAGCAGTCGACTGCCCCCACTGAAATTCAACCGTTGCAGCTCAACGTTCGAATTCTCAGCCAACACCTCCAGTTACCTACCAGTCGACTACTCCCAGGGCAGTCGACTGATGTTTCTGTGGTGTTTCTCAGTCGACTGCCAAACCCCCAGTCGACTGCCCACCTAGGTTTTTCTCCCCGAGTACAATTTTCTCAGCACTCGACCCCTAGAATTTCCCTAAGTACATTCCCTCAGCACTCGTACCCTCACAACTCAGCTGACTCTTCATTAGCAGCCTCGACTGTTGCCTTCACGCCCTCTTCGTCTTCGGCCCTCGTCCCTCAGATGCGCACACAAGCCTCTAGCTTGCCTCCATGCCATCCTTCACGTACGCCTCGAAGTCCACGTCCCTCAGCTCATCGTCCCTGCTATCCATGGTACCTCAGGTGCACACACAAGCCCCCGGCTTGCCTCCATGCCACCCTCATCGTACCGAAGCCGTCCATCAAAGTCAATATGTGTAACCTGCACACCTGCACACTCACATACACATATCAAATCACAAGGGTAAACCTAATTTAAACCTTTTGCCCAAACATCAAAACACATAGTCACTCCAGACCATAGATTGTCCCAACAATAAGTGGGCATGCTCCCACGCCCCCTCTGCTCGTCTCCCGGTCCGAACGCGTGGCGGTCCACGCTTCCTGGGATGCATCCGACCGAGTATCTAGACTCTCGCCCCGTACAACTTATAAGCGGACATGCCCCCACGCCCCCCGGCTCGGCTCCCAGTCAGGACGCGTGGCGGTCCACACTCCCTGGAATGCATCCGACCGAGTATCTAGACTCTCGTCCCGTGCGAGTTATAAGTGGGCATGCCCCCACGCCCCCCTCGGCTTGACTCCCAGTCCGGACGCGTGGCGGCCGACGCTCCCTGGGATGCATCCGATCAAGTATCCAGACTCTCGCCCCGTGCGAGTTATAAGTTGGCATGCCCCCACGCCCCCTCTCGGCTCGGCTCCTAGTCTGGACGCATGGCGGCCCACGCTCCCTGGGATGCATCCGACCGAGTATCCAGACTCTCGCCCCGTGCGAGTTATAAGTGGGTATGCCCCCACACCCCCCTCGGCTCGGCTCCCAGTCCGGACGTGTGGCAGCCCATGCTCCCTGGGATGTATCCGACCAAGTATCCAGACTCTCGCCCCGTGCGAGTTATAAGTGGGCATGACCCTACACATTCCGCGACTCAGCCCCCACTCGGGACGTGTGGCGCCCACGCTCCTTGAGGACCGGCCGACCAAACGCACGAGATCTCGACTACTGAGCAAGCAACAACATGTGTTGCCAAACAACGGGGCGATCCCTGTTTCCTAAAACACAAGTCAATCCTAAATGGCCAAGTCCCACGAACGGGTGCGCCACTTAGGGACCAGTCCTTAGCCGGGACTTAAGCAAGGTCGGGGCCCTTGGCCCAACTCAGTCGGTAGCCTACCCGAGCCGACCTCACGAAAAGAAAGTAAGGATTCGAGCCCTTGCCCGAACCACCAGTACTTAGACGCGAAACATACTTTCGACAAAGCATAGAAATAGAAGAAAAAGTATTTGCATTCAAAATAGTCTCATTATAAAATGGAGGCTAGGCCTCTACAAAAGGAAAATAAAGAAAAAAGACCCTGACCTCACTCAAAGGGTCGGAAGACCTCCTCCATCCCCGGGTCAGCCCAGACAGCTTGACGGTGCTGACCAGGAGGTCGGGCAGAAGGTGCCCGCCCTGCTTTAGTTGCTCAATGATACTGAGCATTTACTGCTTAAGTATGGGGCGCAGCCTCCCCGACAGCTGCTCGCTGAACTCCCAAGAATTGAGATACTCAGCCCTACGAGAGTCCCACCAAGCTGTCTCCCCCACCTTGTAGGCCCGGAGTTCCTCTAGCTCCTTCCGGGCCGCTCCAGCTCCGCCTCCCGGGTGACTTGCCGCCCCTTAAGCTGGTCAAGCTCCTCCGAGCGGGCGCTCAGCTCCCCGTATCGCATAGTCAGCTGGGTTTCCAAGGCCTCAGCTTTCTTTGCTTGGGCCGCCAGTTCTTGCTCCTTGGCAGTCAGATTGGCGCACAGAGCAGAAGCCGACTGGGCCACCTCTAGGAGATCCTCCTTGGCCTTGGCCAACTCATCCCAAGCTTGACCCTCGAGAGTCCATGCCTTGCGCTCGGTGTACTCCAGATTGGAGGCTCGGTGCTACGCCTGGGCGACCGCCGTGTTAGCCGAGTCAAGCTCCGTCTGGGCCTCTTCGAACTGCGCCTTAGAGTGAGCCAGCCGATCTTGTAGGGCCAAGTTCTCAACCCGCAGCCCGCTCAGGGTCTCCTCGTTGGAAACCAGCTGCGCGTGGTGGAGTTTAGTCTCCAGCCACTCCACTCGGGATTCCGCCTGTTACCGAGTCCGGGTGTGGGCTATAAAAGAAACAGCCAGGTTGTAGGCCGAGCCAAAGAGCTGTGAACAAAGAATAGGTCTCAGTCTCAAGGCAAGAATAAGCAAAAGAAAAAAAAAACACAAGCAGGAAACAAACGTACCTGACTGGCCTCCGAAAGAAAGGCGTTGGCTCTGCTGGTCGGGCCCCGATAGTTGGCTTCCCGAAGGCCTTGATAAAAATGGTCGCCTAGTGGACCATACAGATGGACCTCTCGGGCCTGCTCGGTCGGCTCGGCGGGTGGCACCTCATAGCCCATGGCATCAACAGCCCGGAAAGGCAGGACCAAGTGGAACGACCGACTGTCCGAGCCTTCAGCAGGGGGAGGGGAGGGATACCTACAAATACGGGCTTCCAGGAAGCTGGCCCGGGTTAGAGTCGGGGGCGGAACTGGAGACGGGGCCACCAGAGCAGGGGCCACAGGAGCAGGGGCCTCTGGAGACGGGGCAACTGGAGAAGGGGTTGCTGCCTTCTTCTTCTTCTTCTTTGGCCGAGAGATGGTAGAGGCTCCGGCTGTGGGAACGGCGGGAGGCGCAGACTCTGAGTCGGTCGGTCGTTCCGTTCGGCACCTGGTGGCCAACGGCTGGTCATCCACATCTATGGGCTCGGGGTCGGAAGCCAGCGCCGCTCTGTTGCCAGAAGAGGACACATCGGTGGGAGAAACCGCGGGTGGAGCTGCCTCTCGTTGGGCTAGCTGTTCGCCGACCCGAGAGTCAAGTTCGGCGTCATCCAGGCCAAACCCCTCCTCCAGGGCAGCTGCCGGCATCATATTTGCTGCAAGGAAACGGGGGTTTAGTTAGCTACAAACATTCGAAAGAAAAAGCACAGAACTTAACGAGCGACTGAGGTCGGCGAACCGGCACTTGGCTGAGCCCAAACAGGTACAAAATATCCTCGCTTAGCAAATGGACACCGTGGAAGTGTCGACCCTCGAATTTGGAGAGAGCCGACTGATAAGAAGGGAGGGATCGATAGTTCTTGGGGAGAGGGGGAGAAGGAGGAAGGTCGGATATCCAGTGGGTTGGCCCGCACAGGGTCGGGACAAGGTTGATAAAGAAATAACGTTCCTTCCAACCCTTATTAGAAGTTGGAAGTTTCGATAGGAAAGAAGTCTTGGCTCAGGCTTGGAAGAAAAAGTCGCCCGGCTCTTACTTCTTAGGGTAAAAGATATAATTAATAAAAGAACTCGAGCTCGAGAGGGATCTTATACAAAGTAAAGATAACCGCCGATCCGCACATCAGACGGATGGCATTCGGGACAAGTTGAGACAGGGGAATGTGGAAGAAGCGACAAACGGAGGAAATGAAGGGGTGGATCGGGAAACGAAGCCCGACCTGAAGGTGGTCGCGGGAGATAGTTATGTAACCAGGGGGAGAGGTCTCTGGACGGTCGATCGGGTCAGGCAAACAGAGGCGGAAGTGTTAGATCATTGATGTCTTGCTAGAGGGGGTGAATAGCAATTTTCCGGTTCTTCTTCTTCCTACGATGTTAGCGCGCAAGCGGAAATACAATAAAACAAAACTAACAACTAAACAATGCTAACACCATCTGATTTACGTGGTTCGGAGATGATGCTCCTACTCCATGGCAGTCCGTAAGGTGGACGATCCCTCGATCCTTCAGCGGATCACTCCCCGGATGCCCTCCGGCTAGCTCGTGTAGCTCCTTGTGGGTGGAGAAACCTCGCCACAAACCCAAGTACACTTTCTGAGCACTAAGACTACTAACAAGCCCTAACCAAGCTTGTTTCGTTAAAGGTTTCCAGCCAAACCCGAGCCTCTTTAAATATAGATCAAAGCTGGAAAACACCCTACCAGTCGACTGCTCCCAGGGCAGTCGACTGGTCCCACTGAAATTCGACCGTTATAGCTCAACGTTCGAATTTTCAGCCTACTTAACCAGCCGCTACCAGTCGACTGCTCCCAGGGCAGTCGACTGGTCCAGGGTCAGAAACATTCTGTAAGTTTCGAGTCTTGCTGACAGTCGACTGCCTTTCTCCCAGTCAACTGCCCAGCTTATACAACCACTCTTCCTCACTCCAACGACCCTCCTCCACGCGTGCCTTCAAGTCCACACCCTTGGCTTGCCCCTTGAAGTCCTCTTCCACTGGCTATCGTCCCTCCGATGCGCACGCAAGCTCTCGACTTGCCTGCATGCCACCCTTCATGTGTGCCCTTTGAAGTCCACTTCCCGGCTTGCCCTTGGAGTCCTCTTCCCTCGGCTCTCGTCCCTTCATGATTCAGCTGACTCTTCACCAGCAGCCTCGACTGTTGCCTTCGCGCCCTCTTCATCTTTGGCTCCCATCCCTCGGATGCACACAAGCCTCCAGCTTGCCTCCATGTCATCCTTCACGCATGCCTTGAAGTTCGCGCCCCTCGGCTCATTGTCCCTGCTATCCATGGTCCCTCAGGTGCGCACACAAGCCCACGACTTGCCTCCATGCCACCCTTCACCGTACCCAGCTAAGTAATATGCGTAATCTGCACATCCTGCACACTCACATACACATATTAGAATACAAGGGTAAACCTAACTTAAACCCTTTGCCCAAACATCAAAACACATGGTCACTCCGGACCATAGATTGCCCCAACAGAAAGTTATCCGGATATGGTAGTCGGCTCGGATTTGATTGAGGTCGTGATGGTGGAGCTTAGACACCATGGTAGTGTATCAAGGGTCCGAGGAGGAAGAAGGAGAGTCCATCTGAACCAGGAAAAAGGAAAGGGATCGGGTGAGAAGGAGAATTGACCGAGTGGAAAAGGAATCGTCGGAGAAGATGACTGAAGAACATGCGCCGAGGGGAGTCGTCGATACCCTAACAAAGCGAGCAGCAGCAACAGTTTGGCGTCGGAAGTAAAAAGAGATGGAAAGAACTGCGGAGTAAGAGCCTATATATAGGGTTGAGCGGTCAACCCCAACCGTTCGATGGGCATCCAGGCGAAAGGCGGGAAAGAATCTGGGCTGTTCAATCGAACTCGCAGTAATTCCCGAGGCTCGACATAGCACGTGCGCGCCAATCATTCGCTGAGTCCGGCGGCAGATACTTCGTCGCTCGGGGGACCAATAGCCAGTAGACGCGTGGCTTCTCCATTTAATGCGGTAATTAATGAGGAAGATACGAATGAGCTCAGCCCGGATCGAGGACAAGGCAGATAAGACGATTGAAGGGGCATTGACTTGTCGATCAGGGAACTATCTCAGGTCAGACGGCGGAGGTCGGCAGGAAGGGTAAACTACTCGAGTGCGCCAGGCTTGCTCTAAAACAACCGTCCAGTTAGTCGGACTCTTCGCCTCCTTCGACTAGACTCAAAGGGGATACTTATGATCCCAATCTAGCTCACGGGTATCTCGGTCGGCCAGTCTGGAGCCGCGTCTGGATAGGGTTGAAACTGAGGCCCCCAGAGTCCAGGCGAATCGAGGGGCTCAGGCGAGCTGTCAGACCGACAGAATCTGGCCCAACCCAACCTACTCGAAGACATCGAGAAGCCGACCCTGACTCAAATACACACGGCGAGGACGGAGGCTCAAGGAGCGGGTTGACGGAGGCCCGACCCAAGGAGTTCCCGAACCGGGGAACCCTCGAACCCCCAACCGTCCGACCCCAGGCCGGCTCGGGCGGGTCGATACCGAGGGCCCCTTGACTCGGCCACCAGAGCCGGCCACCCGACCTAGGGCTAGGTCTCGTGGGTCAGTTCTAAACATCCCCCAACTCGACCACTCAACCATGTGACCCGAGAGCGGGCAAATCGAATACATCTCCACGCCCCCCAACTCAGGATGTACCCTGCGTCACTCGGAGACATTACACCAGACCGGGTCGATATCACTCGAGTCATCCGGTCGGCAACCGATCTCAGGATCAGTCCTTCCTTACACCGCCTCCACTCCAGGACATCATATGTACGACCATGATACGGGGGTCAGCGCGAGCCTTACTCATTCGTGCCACACGTTGCGGATATCCCGCTGACTCTGTACTACTGTACTACCCAAGTACCCCGCGCCATGCCGCCCTTCTACGGGTCAGGCAGAGCGGCGCCGATCGGTGCCTTCCCATGAGCTAACAAGCACCTATACCCCTGTCTCATGCAATGTAACGCCCCAAAATTTCCATTTTTAGTTCTTAAAGTCCTTAGAATTATTTAAAAATGGTTTAGAAATATTCTAGGTATTTTTAGGAATTTTTAGAGTATTTTTATGGAATTTTCCGAGTCCGTTTGGTATTTTTTGGAAAAAGAAAAAGAAAAAGGAAAAAGAAAGAAAAAAAGAAAAAACCACAAAGGGGCAGCCGGAGCTCGAACCCGCGACCACCGCGAGACCAAGGGAGCGCGCGACTAGCTAGGCTAGGTATCAAGCACAGAAAAGGAAGGAGAGACAAATATTTAAGCTGTAGTTAAGTTAATCCGCCCCTTAAGTATAAATAGCTAATTAAAGAGAGAAGTTTTATTTTCTCTCAAACCCTCTCCCTCTCCCAAGTTGCGCCGACCCCTTCTCTCCCTCTCCTCTCTTGGGCGACACCAACACCAAGCCAAGAGGGCCGGCCGAGACCCTTCTCCAAGAGATAATCCTATATTCGGGATCCCCGCGACGAGAGGAACGCGTAGGCGCGAAGAATTCTCCGAGATCTCAAGTTTCTTCCGAGCTCTAGACGTTAATCTTGGTTGTAAGTCCAAGATATCAATGTAAGTACTGCTCACCTGCAGTAAGAGGCGGTTTTTCCGCGAGAATTTCCTTTAAAAGTTTTTAAAAGAGATAGTTTCTTTTAGTTTTTAGTTTTTGCATGTGATCTTAGTTCATTATATGCTTATATATGTTATTGAGTGCCCTATATGAGATTAGGGACCAAGAAAAGCTATGAGAAAAGAAAAGAGAAGATAAAGATAAGAAAAGAAAAGGCCAAGGCCTTTAGAAATCCCCAAAAGTTAAGAATTAGGGATTTTAGCACGCAAGGTGCTCGAGAAAATGCCAAGGCATTTACAGATAAGAAAGAAAAGAAAGAAAAGCTATTTTATTTTATAAGGCCAGTACCCGGCGTCCAAGGGCGTCATTAAAGAAATCCAGGTGTCCAATTCCAAGGTCTTGGCCCTGGTAGACCAAGGTCTGCTCTATTAGGATTGGTGGCTCGCTACCCCAACCTTTTAGGGAACGCGCATGAGATGGTACTTACGTCTTCAGTGGATCCAAGTGATTATTATTTTTAAGTATATGCTTTAGCAAAGTTTCGAAAATTTAAGAAAGTTTTCAAAAGTTAAAGAATAGCTAAAGTTTCAAGTTGAGCCAAGAAAAGTAAATTGAGATTATTTATTGCTTGAGTATGCATGTTTTGAGCTATACATGTTTTTAGTTTTCTTTCAAGCATATTAGTATCTCATATGATTTTCATATTGTTCTAGAAGCATGTTTGCACATTTCGAGATTTTGTGAGCTAGATAGTACTTACTAAGCTTTTTGCTTACTAGTTGCATTTTCCTCTTGCTGCAGATAAAGGTAAAGGCAAGCAATTCTGAAGGAAGGCTACGAGGCGGTGCTGAGCAAAGTGTGTGTGGTGGCTGATTATGGAGAGATCTTTGAGACGAGACAATTTAGTTATTTGAATTGCAATGTTTAAGTTTATTCGAGTTTCAAGTTCTTGTTTTATGGTGTTTAGCGAACATCTAAGTTTAGATAGTTTTACTTACTCAATTTCTTAGAGTAAAGATTCCATGTCATTTCTTTTAGCCTATGTATTCTTATGATTGCATTGGATGAGTAGAAAAGTGAGTAGTTAGAGATATTGATACTTTGTTAGAGAAAAAGGTGTTTGTGTCAAGATAGTATCAATTTCCCTTTTGAATCAAGTTTTTATTGCTTAAGTATGTTTAGAAAAGTTGCTTTCTCATTTCATAATGCCTTAGTGATGTTATAGAACTTTGTATGATGAGTTTAAATGGTTAGAAGTCAAGATTGGTACAAACTCTATTGTTAAAGTTTATATAAGCTTGTTTAGTTTATTTTCTTCCATAAAAGTCCTAAATTCAAGTTTATGGATTCGTTTGATTGGCTAAATTGTTTAGGAAACTGACATAGAGTATAGAAATGGTGTCGTAGGTTGATATGGCTCGAAACTGAATGAATGGTGGACTTAAGAAGCAAGAGCCGAAAACCTGTAAAACTGCTCACAGGCGTATCAGTCGACTGCCACGTCATCAGTCGACTGGTACGGGCAGTTTGAGTTGGGTGAGGCTTGTTTCAATAAGTATCAACTACGAGTTTTGAGATAGTAAGTGTGATATGTTAATATGTATGATTGCTCAAGTTAGAATATGATTGTTAGATGAATTTAAAAGTTTAAAAAAAAAGATTTCCGCATTTTACTTTTAGTCATGTATCAAAAGTAGAGAAGTAGAGAGAAGTAACGATCCGTCTGAAGGTAGAGAAGGCGGGTCGCTACAGGTGGTATCAGAGCAGTTCCCATTCTCCAGCATCACACACACATCAGCATCAACCTTGCCGTCTTCAAGTAAGAAAGCTTTAAGTTTCAGTTTTTAAATTGCTCCTTTATTTAATTGCAGTACAGAGAAATGCTTAAGTACTACTCACATGTGCATAGAACAAGGAAGCATGTTTAATCCTTTAGTATCACGGAATCATGTTTAATCCCTAGAATGGATATCAGATTTCTAAGTAAGAAGACCAGTTTATATCTAGAGATGTAGTAGTGATTTCTTGTTTCTTTATGCATTATTAGATGGCAAGAAGAGGCCGAGCTCCTAATGCTAATAACAGAACTCCAGTTCCAGATAACAGTGAGCCTGGCACAGAGCAGCCAAACCTGATGGCAGTCATTGCTCAAATGCAAGCTCAGATTACAGAACAACAGAAGACCATCGCCACACTGATGGCGAACCAGCACCCAGTGCCCCCTACTCCACCCACAGCAGGAGAGGGAACTCCAGTGGTAGCTGAAGTTCCACCAGTCGCACAGGAGACCCCTGCCGTGAACCGAAGACAAGAAGCATACCTCGTCCAGTGGCAGAGGCTGAAACCCGAAAGCTTCTCAGGCACGACTGAGCCCTGGGATGCCCAGGCGTGGTTCAAGACTTTAGAGAGCACAATGGAGCTTCTTGACTGGCCAGAGGTTGAGAAGGTCAAATGTGCCTCCTTCTGCCTAACTGGAGATGCTCGTATGTGGTGGGAGCGAGTCAAGAGTAAGAAGATAGTCAACCAGATGAGCTGGGCAGATTTTGAGCACGAGTTCTATGAGGAATTCTTCCACATGAAGGTCACCAACAAGCACTTCGAGGACTTTATGGAGTTCAGACAGGGTAGCCTACCAGTGGGAGAAGCAGTTGCAAAGTTCAACAGACTAGCTCGCCTCTACCCAGAGCTAGTCAGCACAGAGAAGGAGCGAGTCAGACTGATGCTTCGCATGCTGAACCCGGAGATAGCACTCAACGTGAACAGCGGGATGCACCGACCCCAGACCAGCGAGGAGTTAGTCAGTAGTGCTCTAATCTCAGAGCACTACCTGAATAGCATCAAGGCACAGCAAGCACAGCAGAAGCCAATCCTGACTGAGAACAAGACAATAGGAGGACAGAAGCCTCAGCCAAATAACCAGAACTGGAAGAATAAGAACCACAAAAGGAAGCAGTGGCCTGGCAGCCAAAAAGGAAACTCAGAGAACAAGCAAGCTAGGTATCCACCTTGTCCTAAGTGTGGGAGGACCCATCCAGGAGCGTGCCTTTTGGGTGCAACTGGATGCTACTCATGTGGACAAGAGGGACACAGATCCAGAGACTGTCCAAACAAGTTTAAGGTACTTCCTCAGCAGTCCGTACAGCATGGAGGCAAGCCTCAGTTACACTACATGCCTACTATACTGGAGGGACCTCAGATCAGTCAGAGAGGGTTGGAAGCAGCACCAGTTCCAACCAATGCCAGAGTCTTTTCCCTCACGAAGGAAGAAGCTGCCAGCGCCTCCACGGTCGTAACAGGTCAAATAGTTATTTTACAGCATTTAGCTACTACACTGTTTGACACTGGGGCGACCCATTCTTTCGTATCAGTACCTTTTGCTAGTAAGTTACAGGTGCCTACAGAGAGTTGGGAATCCAGATTCCTGACAACTCTCCCTTCAGGGGAAATCATGGAGTCCACCCAGAGGCTCCGGGCTGTGCCAATCAAGATTTCAGACCGAGAGCTATATGTCGATCTGATAGTTCTTGCGATGCAGGACTTCGACATCATACTGGGCATGGATTTCCTCAGTAAGTACAGCGCTTCAGTGGACTGCCGTAGAAGGAAGGTGGTTTTCAGCCCAGAGGGAGAACCACCATTCGAATTTCAAGGAGCCCCAAGGAGGAAGACTTAGAAATTTCTCTCAGCCTTGGCAGCCCACCAGATGCTAGAGCAAGGGTGTGCTGGTTTTCTTGCACACATAGTGGACTCAGAAGCAAAGAAAGAACTCAAGCAGGAGGATGTACGGGTAGTTTGCGAATATCCAGAAGTGTTCCCAGAAGAATTACCTGGACTACCTCCCAATAGAGAAGTGGAATTCGAGATCGAGCTAGTGCCTGGTACCGGTCCGGTCTCGAAGGCCCCATATCGTTGTCTCCAGCAGAGTTGAAGGAATTACAAGAGCAACTCCAGGAACTACTAGACAAGGGCTTCATCCGCCCGAGTCATTCACCCTGGGGAGCTCCTGTACTTTTCGTCAAGAAGAAGGATGGGTCTATA
>JAGFNQ010002414.1:0-27624 GCA_024364735.1 Boesenbergia rotunda
CTTCTGTTGACTTGTACTAGACTTCTGTTTGACTTATGCTTATCTTAGCTTGGCTTGTTTATTTCCGACTTGATTATGTTAGGATAATGTTTAGTAGAGTAGAATCATTTTTTTGCTTCTGCCTTAATTGAAAATGCTTTAATTCATTTTAAAATGTTTTCTTTGTTAAAAATGTTTTACTTTGGTTTTAAAAATTTTTTTACTTAGTTTTATTTCAAAAACTACCCCCTTCAAAACTAGGTTTTTTTTTCGAAATGGACTTAGCCTAGGCTCTAACCCTAGAATTGCATGCACCTATAGATCTAGAAGCCAGCATCTCACAAGCACCTTAGGGTACTTTGAGTGATAACCTAGAAAGGGTTGAGAAGCTTAGGTCTTTGCCTTAACTCAAGATGCTTTAAGTCAGTGCATCTGCAGTAGTTGGGGCACTAAATACAAACTGAACAGCAATCAAGTTAAGTATTAAGTTTAGACAATCTAACTTGAACAACGCACTTAACTTGACTAACCCTAGCGAAAACTATTGTTTATAACAGTTGGTAAGTAGCTAATTGGGTTAGACACGTCCCTAAAGATTTAACCAGACTTAGGTTCCAGTTTGATTCAGTACAAGCAAATGCTTTAATTATTGCAAATTTTTTTCTGCATTTTTTGATATATGTCAAAGGGGAGAGTTGGAAAGGAAACAGGGAACAAAAATTGTTTTAATTTTTTCCCATTGTCTTTCAAAAATTGCTGAAAAAATTTTGGTGATCAAAAGTTAGTTTTATTTCTAAACTCTGAATTATTTTGAAACTTAATGTTTTTGCTTAAATATTGTTAGCTTAAGGTTTTAAAATTCTTTTAAAAATTTCCAACTCTGAACTATGTGTTTTGAAATTATGTTTTAAGCTTAACTAGTGCTTGAAATTTTTCCAAAACTGAAAATTTTTAATCTGAAATTTTTCCAAAATTTTTTCAAAACTGAAAATTTTCTAAGTCTGAAATTTTAAAAATTTTTCCAAAACTAGAAAATTTTTCTAAGTCCCAAACTGAAATTTTTTCAAATCTGAATTTTTCCAAACTGAAATTTCTAAGTACCTAACTCACACCACCTATTTTTGAAAAACCTAGGGGAGATTTCTTCCAGGGGGAGGGAATCTAACTTAGGATTTCAATTTCAGCATTTTTTCCTTAACTTTTTGAACTAGGTTGCCATATATCAAAAAGGGGGAGATTGTTGGTGCAGAATGCACCCAAGTCAAACCTGTGTTTTGATATTGGCAAAAGGGTTCAAAAGTTAAGGGTTAGTTGTTGTCTAACAAGCTTCTTGAGTGTACAGGAAAAGCCCTAGCGAAGGAAGGCTAGGCACTGGCGAAGGACTGCCAGACAGGAGAAGCCCTAGCAAAGGACTGCTAGGCACTGGCAAAGGACCGCCAGAATGCTAAAGCCCTAGCGAAGGACTGCTAGGCTGGCGAAGGACTGCCAGAAGAAAAGACCTAGCGAAGGGCAGCTAGGCACCAAGCGAAGGGCAGCTTGGTAACTCAAGACCTGGCGAAGGACTGCGGGCAAAAGTCCAACTGGAGGATCCGGTTGGCACCAGGTAAACTCTCCCGAGAGGAGTAGGTGAGGACGCGTTCCCCTTGAGGGAACATTAGGCGTCGGTTCGACCTAGGGCTCCATTTTGGAGACCAAAGTCAGAACCAAGACAGCTAAGGCTGTATAAAATAATAATATAATTGTTATTTGGACTAACCCTGGATGCAGGATCGAAGGACTGAGTATCTGCAGCTCAGAGAGCCTCAAAGGAGTGAGGCAGAAGCTGAGCAGGGTGCCCCTGACGACCAAGGAGCCCCCAAGGTCAACCCAAGTCGGTAACAACCTCGACGCGTTTTCACCCCGCTTGTCGCGGGCGCCCCGCGTGTCTCGGGCGCCCCCACTGCCAGCTGCCGAAGCGCATTCCTACGAAGCCGAAAAGATGAGGCTTTGACCGGTCAATCCGGGCGCCCCGAGTCCTCCGGGCGCCCCGGTCAAATCGGATCCCGAGGATAATGGGATCAGACGGCGACCGAGCTACAGCCGGATCTGCTGCCACGTGGGGGGCGCCCCCGTCGACCAGGGCGCCCCTAGGCCCTATATAAAGGGCCCTCGACCCCCTTCTTCAGAGCATCACTTACTGCGACGCTTCCACGCTCTACAACTTTCATTCAACGCATCCAAACGCTCCGACGACCGCGCTCTGCTCCAGGAACTTCTCAACTCAAGTCCGAAGCGCCGTCGACCTCCCGCTGCACCGAAACTCGAGCCTACCCCGGGAGTTGGTAAATACAGAAGTGTTATATTTCTTATTGCAATTTGTATTTCTCTTCTGTACTTATTCTACGCATTATAGAATTGCCCAAAGTAAACGGTCAACGACCGTGGGCCTTGGAGTAGGAGTCGACCCAGGCTCCGAACCAAGTAAAACGACCTTGTTAGCGTTGTGTTGCTTTTTGTGTCTTATTTCCGCTGCGCACTTACTCTTTTTTAAATCCGAACGATTTGCGACATTCACCCCCCCTCTCTCGCATTTCTCGATCCAACAAGTGGTATCAGAGCGGGGAATTCAAACTTGGTGCAACCACCAGTTTGAAAATTTTTCGGATTTCTTTCGTTTTCTCTCTCAATTTTTTTTGTTAAATATTTTTCGTTCGAACTTTTCTTTCAAGGTTGGTGCAACACCCCTTGAAATTTGTTTTTATTTATTCTTCCCGCACTACTAATCCAAGACCAAGTCTTGGAATATTTTTGTTGTTTTTTTTTTGTTTGCTATTTCAGAACAAATGGCCATCCAAGAAGGCTTTAGCACCGCCAGACCTCCACTTTTCAGTGGAGAAGACTTTCCTTACTGGAAAAGTCGAATGGAGGTCCACCTGAAAACTCAGGTGGATATGTGGATAATCATCCAGTCTGGACTGATGATTCCCACAAATGCTGAAGGCGTACCGCAAAACTACTCAGAGTGGGACACTGCCCTTAAACGCAAAATCGAAGCTGACGCCAAAGCAACTCAGACCCTCCAATGCGGACTAACGAAAGAGGAGCTGAACCGCGTAGGCCCCTTCAACAGTGCCAAGGAGCTATGGGCTAAACTGATCGAGCTCCACGAAGGAACTTCAGATACAAGGATCAGCAAACGCGATCTGCTACTGAACAAGCTCTTCACCATCAGAATGGCAGATAACGAGACAGCAGCTCAGCTCCATGCCAGAATCCAGGAATTGATGAACGGTCTTCACGCAATAGGTCACCAGGTTCAAAATCGTGATCTTATAAGGTATGCCCTAAACGCGTTCCCTAGGACCACCTTGTGGGCATCTATGGTAGATGCATACAAGGTCTCTAGGGATCTTTCAAAAATTAAGTTAGATGAGTTATTTTCTGAACTTGAACTTCATGAACAGACTAACTGCAATTTGGCCGAGAAAAGTATAGCTTTCTTTGCAGGGAAAACAGGAAGGACGACTAAGAAGAAAACTCAAGTTGAACCCGAGTCTATCTCAGACTCAGAAACAGAAGATCAAGAAGAAGATCAATCTGAACTAGTCCGGCTAGCTCGAAGCTACTACAAAAAGTTGAAGAACCAAGCCAACACACGGAGAACAAGCCGAAGAAAGGATGAACCAGCTGAACCAGCAACTGACAAACACAAGCCCAACGTAACCTGCTACGAATGCAAGAAGAAGGGCCACTACAAGACTGAATGTCCAAGCCTAAAGGAGTCCAAAAAGACCAGAAAGAAGAAGGCACTCCAAGCAACCTGGGACGAGTCTTCCTCAGAAGAAGAAGAAGAAGCACCGCAGTCCAATCTTCTAGCCCTGACCGCTTCGGATCAAATCGAGACTGACTCAGACTCGGACCAGGACGACGGCAAGCTGACCTTCTCCGACGACGGCGAAATAAGGGTAACGGGTTTTTCAAAATTGCAATTAAATTCTCTTATCTCATATCTATCCCGAGATTTGGCGAAAGCCAAACTCCGAATCGAGTCCCTCCGACAGGAAGTAAAACTCCTGAAAGAGGGAGCTGAGTCTAAATCCTTAACTGAGAAAATTCAGGAAGGAACCCCTGATCAAGTTGAAAAACTTGAATCAGAGAACTCCTCCCTGAAAACTCAAGTTAAGGACTTAAGAACAGCTTTAGAACGATTCACTTCTGGTTCCAAGAACCTTGATATGATTCTTGGAAAACAGAAGTCTGTTCTAAACCGATCCGGACTTGGCTACAGAACCAAATCTCGGCAAAGATCTTACTTTGCTGTACTGAACCGGTCAAGACCTAAGGTTCAGGCATGGGTGCCAAAACTGTGCCTGACTAAACCAACTGGTTCAAATCAATTTTGGATCCCCAAGGACAAGATTCACATCTTGCCTAACCCATACAGAGGCTTTAGTCCAGGGGGAGCCAAAATCAAAACAATTTTCATTATTAGATAATTTTTTTTCTTGATTGCTTGTTTATTTAAATTTCTGCAAGTTGCCATGCTTAGAATTAGGAATGGTTAGACTTAAGGACTAAATTACTTGAAATTTGAAAACATAGTATTGGGAGGAGGTGAGATGATAGTACGTTGGGGAAACCAACTCTAATAAGATCAAGTCTACTTGGTCTCTTTAGACTGGTGAAACCAGCCGAAGCTACCGATCCAAGACCCAAGCTAGTTAGACCAGAAAATGACCTAATTTAATTTGAAAATGAAATTTCATTAAAAGGCTTTGTCAAGGAAAGGGTGGATGATCCCATAAGGCTACGGCCAAAGAAGGCCTAGTGCCTCGCCAAGACCTGGAAGCCAATTTCTGAAATTCAAATTCAAATTATCTTTTGTCAAATTCGAATCTAACTCAAATTTCAAATAATTATAGATTCTAATCTGTTTTCAAAATTTCTATTTCTTAAAACCTAGCTCCTTTTTTTCGAAAAACTCTTAATCTGCTTTCAAAATTTCTATTTCTTAAACCTAATTCTTTTTCGAAAAACTTTTAATCAGTTTTCAAAATTTCTATTCTCTAAATTTTGTTTCAAAACTAAATAAACTTTTCAAAATAAATTAAAACTTCTTTTTAAAATTAATTTTTACCCTCAAACCTGTCTCACAAAAACCTTAAGGTTAACGTGTTTGAAAACCTTAGATTCAGTGAGACAGGAAAATTAAGCTCAAATTAAACCACCTTGCTTGTGCTTTCATAATCATGGTCAAACTGTGGTTAACATAGTCAAACTATGATTAACATAGTCAAACATGGTCAAACACAGTCAAACGAAGTCAAACAGTCAAACCTGGTCAAAACAGTCAAAAGGCTGCTACCTAGGGCGCCCTGACCGTCCCGGGCGCCCAACTGCACAAGGTCAAAGGCTGCTGAAAGCAGTCCATGAGGGCGCCCGTAACCTGTCGGGCGCCCCCGACAACACTGACAACGTACCAGCTCCAGTCAAAGCAGCAAAAGCTGCATTTGACCGACTTGACAAGGGCGCCCGTGACCCGTCGGGCGCTCCTATACGCTTCTGTCCCCCACGCTGATTAAAGCAGCCAAAAGGCTGCAATCGACGAGCCTTGACCAGGGCGCCCGTGACCTGTCGGGCGCCCCTATCGACAAACCTGTCATCCACGCCAGTCAAAGCAGCAAAAGCTGCAGTTGACCAGCCTTGATCAGGGCGCCCGTGACCTCTCGGGCGCCCCCCATAAAACCCCTATAAAAGGGATCCGAGTCTCCTTCTCCTCCCACACCACATCTCACACTTCTTCTTCCCCTTGCCTCATTCTTGTGGATCAAGTGAACCTAAGCCCACCCTTGCCTCAACCATGCCTCCAAGGTATGAAATTTAGTTGTGCAATTAATTTTTCTTAAATTACATATTTTTTTATTCTTTAAGTCTCTTCTTATAATCCAAGGGTTATCCTTAATTACTTATTTTTCTACACTTAGAAAACGCCGAGCAGTTCAGTCGAACCCCGGAAACGAGCCCAGTCCCGACCCTAGGTTTCCAAACCTAGAACTTTGTAATAAATTCGCCCGAACCACCTACGTTCCGATTAAGACGAGTTACCTTAACCGTCAATTCTTTACCCAATCCTGTCCAACTGCAATGTCCGCAATTAACTACTATCAACTGGACAACCTCGTATTCTGCACACATCCGATCAACAACACCTTATGTGCAGAATTCTATAACAACATAGTTAGGCAAGACCAATTGAGCTTCGTCACTACCGTTCAAGGACTGCCCTTGACCATCACTCCTACCCTACTGAACCGATTTCTTGGACTCCGACAATCTCAGTCCATCTTCTGTTGCTACCCTCCAAGGAACCTACCTTTCGATGCCCCCTACTCTCATATTGACCTGAACACCTTATACAACTATTTCTTTAGGGAGGGCATGGACCCTGCAGGAGGGCAGTTCAACTCCACCCGACTGCCGATTCAGGACTACGCTCTCTATAGAGTGATTGTCCGTTGCATCCTTCCTCTGTCCACTAGGGACATAGCCACCATGAAACCCTTTCACACCTTTCTCCTCTATGCCCTTATCCACCATCTGGACATAGATATAGGCCTTCACCTCTTCCACTGTATCCTACATGCCTCTAGTGTGTCCACTCAGGGACGGGTCCGCACCCCCTTCTGCCACGTCATCACCTCGATCCTCCACCATCACGGCCGAAACATCACTGAAGGCGAGATTACCACGATGACCGACTTCAACGAGATAGGATATAGGAACTTTTCCTTAGCCGGTGTAGATGTCTCGGGCACCGGGGTTCTGACTTGGAGACGCCGACCAGCCGCACAGGACATTGCCGACGAGGAGGTTGAGGTCGACGTTGCCGACTTAGCAGCAGAGTTAGCTCAGCCCGATCCTCCGACACTCTACGAGCGAGTATCCCTCCTCGAGACACAGGTTCAGTCCCTCCGGGAAGAATCGGAGGCTTACCACCTTGAGCAGCTGGAAACTCATCAGGGCTACTATACCGAGTATATGAGCGCGTTTGCAGCAGAGAGGGAGGAAAGAAACGCCCAGTATCAGGAGATGATGACCATGTTTAGATCCTGGCATCCAGGCTCCCCTGATCAGCCTGGTCCCTCTTCCTAGATGACTTGGACGTGTACCTATTTGACTATCCCTACTGAGTAGGGTTGACTTCTGTTGACTTGTACTAGACTTCTGTTTGACTTATGCTTATCTTAGCTTGGCTTGTTTATTTCCGACTTGATTAAGTTAGGATTATGCTTAGTAGAGTAGAATCATTTTTTTGCTTCTGCCTTAATTGAAAATGCTTTAATTCATTTTAAAATGTTTTCTTTGTTAAAAATGTTTTACTTTGGTTTTAAAATTTTTTTTTACTTAGTTTTATTTCAAAAACTACCCCCTTCAAAACTAGGTTTTTTTCGAAATGGACTTAGCCTAGGCTCTAACCCTAGAATTGCATGCACCTATAGATCTAGAAGCCAGCATCTCACAAGCACCTTAGGGTACTTTGATTGACAACCTAGAAAGGGTTGAGATGCTTAGGTCTTTGCCTTAACTCAAGATGCTTTAAGTCAGTGCATCTGCAGTAGTTGGGGCACTAAATACAAACTGAACAGCAATCAAGTTAAGTATCAAGTTTAGACAATCTAACTTGAACAATGCACTTAACTTGACTAACCCTAGCGAAAACTACTGTTTATAACAGTTGGTAAGTAGCTAATTGGGTTAGACACGTCCCTAAAGATTTAACCAGACTTAGGTTCCAGTTTGATTCAGTACAGCAAATGCTTTAATTATTGCAAATTTTTATTTTCTGCATTTTTGATATATGTCAAAGGGGGAGAGTTGGAAAGGAAACAGGGAACAAAAATTGTTTTAAAATTTTTTTTTCCCATTGTCTTCTTCAAAAAAGTTAAGTTAGTTTTTATTTCTAAACTCTGAATTATTTTGAAACTTAATGTTTTTGCTTAAAATCATTGTTAAGCTTAAAGGTTTTAAAATTCTCTTTAAAAATTTCCAACTCTGAACTATGTGTTTTGAAATTATGTTTTAAGCTTAACGTAGTGCTTGAAATTTCTCCAAAACTGAAAATTTTCTAAATCTGAAATTTTTCCAAAAATTTTTTCAAAACTGAAAATTTTCTAAGTCTGAAATTTTCCAAACTGAAAATTTTCTAAGTCTGAAATTTTCCAAACTGAAAATTTTCTAAGTCTGAAATTTTTCAAAACTTGAAATCTTCTAAGTACTTAACTCACACCACCTATTTTTTGAAAAACCTAGGGGAGATTTCTTCCAGGGGGAGGGAATCTAACTTAGGATTTCAATTTCAGCATTTTTTCCTTAACTTTTTGAACTAGGTTGCCATATATCAAAAAGGGGGAGATTGTTGGTGCAGAATGCACCCAAGTCAAACCTGTGTTTTGATATTGGCAAAAGGGTTCAAAAGTTAAGGGTTAGTTGTTGTCTAACAAGCTTCTTGAGTGTACAGGAAAAGCCCTAGCGAAGGAAGGCTAGGCACTGGCGAAGGACTGCCAGACAGGAGAAGCCCTAGCAAAGGACTGCTAGGCACTGGCAAAGGACCGCCAGAATGCTAAAGCCCTAGCGAAGGACTGCTAGGCTGGCGAAGGACTGCCAGAAGAAAAGACCTAGCGAAGGGCAGCTAGGCACCAAGCGAAGGGCAGCTTGGTAACTCAAGACCTGGCGAAGGACTGTCGGGCAAAAGTCCAACTGGAGGATCCGGTTGGCACCAGGTAAACTCTCCCGAGAGGAGTAGGTGAGGACGCGTTCCCCTTGAGGGAACATTAGGCGTCGGTTCGACCTAGGGCTCCATTTTGGAGACCAAAGTCAGAACCAAGACAGCTAAGGCTGTATAAAATAATAATATAATTGTTATTTGGACTAACCCTGGATGCAGGATCGAAGGACTGAGTATCTGCAGCTCAGAGAGCCTCAAAGGAGTGAGGCAGAAGCTGAGCAGGGCGCCCCGGACGACCAGGGCGCCCCCAAGGTCAACCCAAGTCGGTAACAACCTCGACGCGTTTTCACCCCGCTTGTCGCGGGCGCCCCGCGTGTCTCGGGCGCCCCCACTGCCAGCTGCCGAAGCGCATCCCTGCGAAGCCGAAGAGATGAGGCTTTGACCGGTCAATCCGGGCGCCCCGAGTCCTCCGGGCGCCCCGGTCAAACCGGATCCCGAGGATAATGGGATCAGACGGCGACCGAGCTACAGCCGGATCTGCTGCCACGTGGGGGGCGCCCCCGTCGACCAGGGCGCCCCTAGGCCCTATATAAAGGGCCCTCGACCTCCTTCTTCAAAGCATCACTTACTGCGACGCTTCCACGCTCTACAACTTTCATTCAACGCATCCAAACGCTCCGACGACCGCGCTCTGCTCCAGGAACTTCTCAACTCAAGTCCGAAGCGCCGTCGACCTCCCGCTGCACCGAAACTCGAGCCTACCCCGGGAGTTGGTAAATACAGAAGTGTTATATTTCTTATTGCAATTTGTATTTCTCTTCTGTACTTATTCTACGCATTATAGAATTGCCCAAAGTAAACGGTCAACGACTGTGGGCCTTGGAGTAGGAGTCGACCCTGGCTCTGAACCAAGTAAAACGACCTTGTTAGCGTTGTGTTGCTTTTTGTGTCTTATTTCCGCTGCGCACTTACTCTTTTTTAAATCCGAACGATTTGCGACATTCACCCCCCCCCCTCTCTCGCATTTCTCGATCCAACAGTAACCTTCCCACTCCTCAAATAAATAGCACTCACGTTTCCTTTAGGATTAGGAATAGTTTGGGAAGGTAGTTGACTGGATCCTTGAGCTTGATTCTGATTGATCCCACTAGCCAATTGACCTATTTGCCTCTCAACGTTTTGTTGCCAAGCTTGTTGTTGTTGTTGCCAAGATTGTTGTTGTTGCATTATCTGTTGAAACATATCATCAACCCTCTGTTGAGGCATATTTCCTCCACTTGAGCTCCCATAACCTCCTTGGTTAGAATAGCTTCTTGAGTGACCTTGAATGGATGAAGAAGAAGGCTGAAATTTTGATTGCTGATTTTGTTGAAAACTTGAATTTTGGGGCTAATAAGAGGGTTGATCAAATGGCTGATATGCTTGGAAACATTGCTGGGCGTTGTGACCTTGAGAATTCTGATTCTGAGGTGGAAAATTAGGTGGCGAAGGCTGAAAATTCTGCCCTTGAAACCCTTGATTGTAGGGTTGTGAAAACTGATTCATGGGCTGTGATGGCTGAAAATTTTGTTGATTTGGAGCTTGGAAAGCTGGGAATGATTGAAAGCCCTGCTGCCCTTGATAAGGTTGCTGGAATTGTGGTTCAAATGCCTGGAATTGTTGTTGAAATTGTTGGGAATTAGGCTGAAACGAAGGCTGAAAATTTGGGTGTGTTTGCTGAAAAGTTGGCTGATTGTTTTGTGCTTGTTGGGGCTGCTGGAAATTCGGTTGAGGCTGCTGTGAAGACTGATTTTGAGGCTCTTGTTGGCAGAAAGCATTCCCATACCTCAAGTTAGGATGATTCCTCCAACCGGGGTTATAGGTAGAGGAATATGGATTGTTTCTTGCTGAAAATTGTCCTCTCACTAATGCAGCTACTGTCTCGTCCTGTTGGAGAGTGGGGCACGAATCTGAGGTGTGGTCTAGGCTAGAGCAAATGCCACACACACTTATCACTTGACTAGAGGGTGGAGGTACTGAAGGAGTTGACCCTTGATTTGCATTGCTAACCTTCAACTCCTTAATAAGTGATGTGATCTCTGCAAATCTCTTGTCATAATGATCAATAGGCACTAACTGAACTTCTCCCACTCCTCTGGTGGTCAAGGCTCTGCCCCCAAATTGTTGGGAATTCTCAGCCATATTAGAAATTAACTCCCTAGCCTGCATTGGTGACTTGTTCACTAGGGCTCCTCCAGCTGCAGCATCTATCAGGACTCTATCCATCTGCAACAGTCCTTCATAAAAATATTGAATCAATAACTGCTCACTGATTTGATGCTGGGGGCAACTTGAACACAACTTGTTAAATCTTTCCCAGTAATCATATAGTGTTTCGCCCACCACTTGCTGAATCCCACAGATATTTTTTCTGATTATAGCTGTGCGGGAAGCTGGGAAATACTACTCCAAAAATGCCTTCTTCATAGCGATCCAACTAGACACATGTCCTGTAGGCAGATAATAGAACCAGTCTTTGGCTGCTCCTTTCAATGTGAAGGGGAAAGCCCTCAGCTTGATGTCTTCTTCAGAAATGCCCTGAGGCTTCATAGTAGAGCACACCACATGAAATTCGTGCAAGTGTCTGTTTGGATCCTCCCCAGATAAACCCTGAAACTTTGGCAGCAAATTGATAAGTCCCGATCTTAACTCAAAACTTTCTCCCAGCTCTGGATAAGCTATGCTGGAGTACTGAAATGCAGCGTCAGGTGCTGCGAGCTCCTTCATGGTTCTCTGGTGGTCTGCCATGTCAATGCCTGAGTGAGTGCTGATAATCTGAATAGGAGGGATATCTGTAGTCTCAGAATGAATGGCCTGGCTCCTCCTGACTCTGAAAGTCCTCTCAATCTCAGGATCGAAATCTTCTAATTCAGCACCTAAAGACCTGGTCATAAAAACAAAACAAATCGCAGTAAAAGTAGATAAAAAGATAAATCAAATAAAATCAAATCCAAGGATATAGCAATAAGCACAAAAACAAATCAAGAATGATATGAAATAAGTGCACAAGCAAAAATCAAACAAGTCAACTAACAGTTCCCCGGCAACGGCGCCAAAAATTTGACGAGCCCAAATTTACTAAATTAAATTGTCACGAAAGTGGGCTCATCAGATTTAAATGTATATGAATAACTGGAAACCCTTTTACAAGCAAAATGTATAAGAATGTAGCAAAGGGGCCACAGGTCGTATTTTTCTCGGGGGTAGTTGTCATGCTTGATTCAAACTTGTAGTAATGTGTTGTTTTTGGGTTTCAAACAAGTAATTTGGTTTTTGGACTGTAATTGAAAATGAAAATGAAATGAAAATAAAAGAAAGTGAGCAATGGAACTAAACAAAGAAATTGGCACTAAGAATTCAACTAATGGAAACCTAAGTGAAAACTTACCAAAAATTATTCATAGAAATCGTTTTCTGTTTACAACCAACCAAAAGAAACTTCAAGCATGAAGTAAAGGCAGTGAAGGAATTTTTGAAAACAAACTAACTTGATTCAATGAAAAACTTGCGAGATGTATAACTCAAACAAACAACTTAACTAAGCTAGCTAAATAGTTTTTGGGAACCAACAACGGCCAACAAGATCAGATTTGAGTAAGTGCAAGCTATTTGATTCAAACACAATCATATGCAACAAAATTAAGTTGAAATTAAGATGCAAATGGTTCCAAAACAGTTGGCACGCAAAGGAGAACTTTTTGTGCCAAAAACTACCACCAACTTGTAAAATCAGTATGTTTCTGCTGCTCCACTTCTCAGCTGGTTGGTTCAATTGGGAAACAAAGGTATTAAGAAATAACTGCACAAGATTCAGTAAGGGAATTGAAAGCTAAATCAGAGCTTGAGAAGCAAAGAAATCAGAAACCAAATGTTGAAATTCAGATTGCAGAAATTAAGGTTTAGCTACGGATTTTCCTGTTTTCACAATAGATTAAGGACTGAACTAGCTAGTGCAAAACAAATTAGAGAATCTAATCTAGGTGCAAAGAACTTAGCTAGCAATTACTTAACAAAAACTAGCTAAAAGGGCTGAAAATGTTGATACTCGGCAAACAACTTGGCACGCAGGAAAACAACTTGGCACGCAGAAATGAAACTTCAACTGTTGAAATTGAATCTAATTGACACCTGAACAAGCTCTTAAACTACTTATTTCTAAGGATTAAAACCTAATCCAGCTAAACAATTCAGAATTACAACTAAGACATGTTGAAAACTGGAATTGCAGGAACAGAACAGTGCAGTAATGGAATTTAAGCTACAAAACTTGGAAATTAAGGCCCTAAGCTACTCCTCAACCATTCCTCAACTCAAGAGCTCCTTGGTCGTCAATCAAGGGAGAACTTCGGACCCACAAGCTCCACAAATCAGTGAAAATCGTCTCTGCTACCGAAACTGATCAAATTCTTGCTCAAACTGAAGTCAGCTTCCAACTTCATCAAACTCGCTGTGGTGGGTTGCGATTGGGATTAGGAAGTGACTGAAACCTTCCAGGGAACCCCTCTGGTCAGCTCGGATGCAGTGGAAATGGATCACAGCTGAGTTCACGGAAATCGGATAGTGAATCTGTCGAGACCTCGCGCAGCTTCTCTATTGAGCAAAACTTCAATCGGAAACCTCACTGAGACTCTCCATACTGACCTAGCCCTTGCCTTGATGATGGATTGAGGGATCACGCCTTCGATTGGATGAAGAAAACGAAGAAAATGATGAAGAAAATGAAGAACTCCTTGTTGCGGCGAAGACGCGATGGAGGAAGAAGCTGCGGAAATTTTGATTAAATAGGAACCAATGGACGGTCCAGATTGATCCACTTCAATCCAACGGCTGATCTTGCTCTGAATTGAGCCAAACTTTGATGATGGTGATCTGGGGTCAGGATCTGCCTCGTGGTAGCTCGGATCCTCCAGATTTGCAACGGATGGTCAAGATCAAGCTAATCTTTGAATGGATGATCTAGAGCCCCCCAAGCTTGATCCAACGGTTGATTGAGCTCTGATTGTGATGAAACCTTCAGATCTTGATCAGGGTGCTTGATCAACCCTAGCCCTAGATCGGATGGCTTCAGATCATCCTGGATGGCTCAGATCTAGCCACTTTCGAATCGAACGGCCCAGATTTAATCGTAATCTTGATAATCTGATCCGGGTCACTTCCGACTCGAGTTTGACCCAATATGCCCTAGATCCTTGAACCTTGATGCCTACAAAAAATAGATCAAGAATTTAGTGGCCAAAATAATCCAAAAATTTGCATATTTGCAATTAAGTCCAAAATAAAGGTAAGTTCTAAAACCTAGGGCAATTTCATAATTTTGACAATAAAAACATAGATCAAACATGGATTTTAGCAGCTCAATTAATCAATAAAATAGTATTTATCAACCACTCATGTACAATGGATGTTGGAGTTGTAGGCAAGCAGTTGACACTCTCACCGTTGTTTCCGAGGGATATCAGAGCTGTTGATAGCTCCCCCTATATATTGGGATTTTAGAGCAGCTAGCTCCCCAGCATCCTGCCCACTCAACCACATGTATTAGTGGTATTTGTTGGAGTGTGTATAGTTGTCACAGCCCTACCTACTGGGTCACATAGATGGGATGTGTTGGTCGCTTGACTGGTGTCAGGGGTGACAAATGTCATTGAATCATATGCATATATTGCATTTATGCGTTTTCTTGTGGTTGTTGCATTTATATGAGCTATGTTTGCTGTATTTGGTTGACATGCATGTATGTTTTGATATTGTGATATCATGAGGTTTTTCGTACATACTTAGTTGTTATTCGACTTTATACCATGTTGTTTTACAGATGTTTTATAGGTTTAGGTATTCTTATGTCCCTTAGAGACTGTACGTGTTGTGTTCTCTACTTATTACAGCTTGATTTTGTCATGCTATTGTCTATTCATATACCCGCCGAGTCCGCCCGGACTTGTTGCTTTCAATGCTCAACTTTGAGCATATACCTATCACAATTAAGATTCTCAATCCTCATTGTCTCCTTGTCGTTATCAATGGAAAGAAAATCATGCTTTTAAGGAATACCTCCCTCTTAAAATATACCATAAACTTCTATCATTACACCAACAATGATTTTTGAATTTTTAAATCTTTAGAAAGGCTCAAAGCAATGTTATGAGATTTTAAAATTCAGTCTTGAATCTAAACCTCTCCTTAACCACCAATTTTGCACCATAAATCATTTCCTTTTTGTTTTCATCATGAAAATTATCCTACTATACTTATAAATGTATTCTAGAGGGTTAGAAATTGTTAGTTTACACAAAATTGGGTTAATTGATTGAAATTAGTTAATTTTAGTCAAAAATAGCAGTACCAATCGATTAGTGTTGTGTCTCAATTGATTAAACCACACCTTAATCGATCAGCTGATCGATTATGACTGTCTTAATTGATCGACTGATCGATTATGCGAGCTTCTGTGTTTATGGAAAACCTTCACCAATTCATTGCCTAATTGATTAGTGTGTCCTAATCGATCACCTCGATTGGAAGTTCTGATTTCTAAAAGTAATTTTAGACCGAATTTCAGAAACTCCTAAATAATTTTATAAAATTTTACAAATCGTGAAATTTTATGTAGACATTATTTATGACATATACTATCATAGAAAAATAATTTTCAATGAAAATACCTTCTATTTTCATAAATTGACATAAAATTGGAAACCATTAAAAACTTTAATCTTTTATTCTATTTTGTATCTAACTTCTCAATGATAACTTTTTATCAAAAGATAGACTTGTCGGGTCGAGCTAATACATGCTTCCGAGCATCAATATACAATCTAAGTGGCAAGCAGCTAATGTCTCAGGCTTTATTAATGGCCATGTGCTAGGTATTATCAATCTAATTGTCTATGGGCTAACACATTCTTTTAAGCATCAATATAACAACCTAAATGCTAGGTAGCTAATGTCTCAGGGCTTTCTTAACGACCACTATGCTAGGTATTATCAATTTAACTGCCCCGGGCTAACGCATGCTTCTGAGCATCAATATAGCGACCTAAGTGTCAGGTAGCTAATGCTTTAGGGCATTATTAAAGGCCAATATATCAGGTATTATCAATCTAACAATCACAAAGTTAGTCTAAATTAGCACTCTTAAAACATGCATACATCATAGTTAATTATTACATCATAGCACTCTTAAAACTTCAAGTGTCTGGCTATATTCAACCCCCCCCCTCTCTAGCCATCCAAGTTCCAACAATTAGAACAGCAAATCAACAGAAGATCAAAACATCAGAACATATCAGTGGTGATCAGAAGAGAAACAGAACGCAATCAGAACTCTGACAGCGTTTTTGAATTAAAGCTATCAGCTGCTGATCGGTCACCGGACCGATCAGAGAGACTCCTGATCGATCATTAGACTGATCAGGATGGGTTCAGACCAATCAGGCTCCATCCTGATCGGTTCCCACTGAGGAATCAGAAATCGTGACTTCTTCGTGATCGATCACCAGACCGATCCACCCCTTTGCAGAGTGATTGTCCAGCTTCGCAGCCCAACCCTCCTAATCGGTCACCAGACCGATCAGGGTGTGGCCTAATCGGTCTGGGGACCGATCAGGACACCTCCTGACTGATCAGGCTCCAGCCTGATTGGTCGTAGTGCGGAGATCGCGACAATTGATCATTCACCAGAACGATCTGAATAGTATCCCTGATCGGTCACCAGACCGATCAGGAGTCGATCAGTAAGGTTCCCAAACTCACTGTATGCTCCCTGATCGGTCACCAGACCGATCAGACATAGCTGGATCGATCATCAGACCAATCCACGAGGGAACTCCGTGTCAATTTCCCTGATTGGTCACCAGACCGATCCAGGTAAGGTCAAATCTCCTCTAAGTCACAAGAACAAGCTTCCAGCCCTTCTCTGACTCGTTCTTAGTCCTCCGAACTAAGGCTCCGTGCCTAGTTTCACTCACTGGGACTTCAAGCTAGCCCTCCAAGCTAGGACTTGGCCCTCCAAGCTAGGATTTCATCCAACCTAGCTCTCCAAGCTAGGACCTGACCCTCCAAGCCAAGATTTCATCCAACCTAGCTTTCAAGCTAGGACCTGACCCTCCAAGCCAAGATTTCATCCAACCTAGCTCTCCAAGCTAGGACCTGACCCTCCAAGCCAGGACCTGACCCTCCAAGCCAGGATTTCATCCAACCTAGCTCTCCAAGCTAGGACCTGACCCTCCAAGTCAGGATTTCATCCAACCTAGCTCTCCAAGCTAGGACCTGGCCCTCCAAGCCAGGATTTCAATCAACCTAGCTCTTCAAGCTAGGACCTGACCCTCCAAGCCAGGATTTCATCCACCCTAGTTCTCCAAGCTAGGACCTGGCCCTCCAAGCCAGGGTTTCAGTCTACCTAGCTCGCCAAGCTAGGACCTGGCCCTCCAAGCCAGGGTTTCAGTCAACCTAGTCCCACTAGGTCTTTTCCACTTCACTTAGTCCCCGACCAGGACTTAATCTCAATCATCTTATTAACCTAAACTAAAATCAATGTCAACATCAAAACAACAATCAGGGTCAGACTGCATCAACACCATGGACTTGATTAACTCTATCATGAGCTTGGATTGATCGGAAGTTGACGGATGGCTCAGATCTAGCCGTTTCTTGATCGGACGGCTCATATTAACCCGATGCTTGATCACCTTGATCCGGATCTAATTCTGACTCAAGTTTAATCAAATCTAATCTAGCTCCATGATCATTTGAAGCCTACAAAATTAGATTCACATTTTAGTGCCAATATATCTCAAATATAGAAAGAATTGTATCAAAGGTTAAAATAGAGATAATTCATGAAACCTTATATAAATGCAAACTTAAGCATATAAAAGTGGATCAAAATATGGATTTGAGAGCCTAAATTTATCAACAAAATAGTAATTATCAAGGAGTCGATCCTAAGATTTCTCCACCTATAGAGGCCCCGCCATGCGGTTGCCACCTGTGCTCCTGTTAAACCTCCCTCTATATGACATGAGACTGTTGTAGGGGCCACTAATGTGATAGTTTCATATATATATTTTTTAGTTGTGTCTTTCAATTGTATTTTATTTTGCATTGAATACTAATATGAATTGTACACATTGGAATAAAAGAAAGTGATATCACTCACTCCAAGCGCGACCCAATATCATCGACCCCACATCATGATAAAACACGTAAATCATGGGGATATTTTGTCCTAGTATATCAACCCTTTACATATGGGAGGTTAGATGCCTAACGAGGCATTTTGCGCCCACCAAGAATTAACCTAATGTCTTATTAAAATAATGTTAGTAGAAGCCCTAGAGCCAATTATGTGATTATTGACTACGGACTTTTGTATCATATTCTATTATTAATAAAGGTAAAGTTTGGTTATTATACCTACTTTATATTTATGTAAAATAACAAAGTATAAAAATATCCTTGGGTAGTAGGTTTTTGTCTACATCATATCGATTGGTTGAATCAATAGGAGATAATGTAGAGAACACTATACTAAATTATTCCTAGTTAAGTATTAATATTCAGGGACAATATTAATGCATGGAGACTAATATGTAGGTCAATTAATGACTTGAGCTCATAAGTCATGGACATGTGATATCAAGTTGACACATGGGTATACATTAGAGAATATGTACTAAATTAACCCGTCATAAGAAAGTTTAATTAGATTGTCATATGAGTGTTATAAACTTTCTCATATGACTATTAGTATGAATAGTTCTTAGATTTGAAATCACTACGGTTCCCTATATAAGGAGTTATGTACTTTGGTATCGTTAAATATCACCCGTAACATGGTGGACTATAAAGGTGATCATTGAGTATATAATCAATTATGCGGAGGGATGTGAGTGATGTAGATGATATCTATCCCTCACATATGACGGGAGTGATATCTGTGGGCTTTCTTATCGAGTAGGACTATTAAAATGCATGACCATGCTCAAATAAGTCAATATGAGATATTGAGTTCATTTGTTTGTGTGAGTCTACTCGGGGATCAAGAAACATAAAATTTATCAAGGATGACACGATATATGTCTCATTGGTCAATCTAGATATCGAGGATAGAAGGATAATATCATACATTGTCATAGTCATGGAGGTTAAGTCAGATCTCGACTTACTTGTCACTTGGGTAGCAATGATGCATTGTTAGATGTCACTCATTGCTTATGTGTCTAAAGCAGTTTAGACACATTGCTAACGTTACAAGAACCTATTGGGTCACACACTAAGGACACGATGTTTCAGAGATTAATTGATTTGATCCGAATTGGATTAATTGAGTTAGACTCAAGTGAATCCAATTGGATTATGAGATTGAGTTTTAATTTGAGTTAGACTCATTTAGATTAGACTCACCATATTTGAATGAGGTATTAATTCATTAAAATGTTTAATGAATTAATAATAGAAGAAGATGAAAAGTTTCTCTTCGTTGGATGAAGAGAAGTTGAAGAGTCATATGAGAAAGATGTGCTCTAATTGAGTTTTTATTGGCTTTAATGGAGGAAAACTAAAGGGATAAAAACTCTTCATATTTATGGAATGAATATAAAAGAGTTTTTCTTATCATTTGGATGATGTTCTTGTCATTTTTCTTCTCCTCCTCCCCTTTGGCCGAACCCTTCTCCTCCTCTCCTTCTTGCTTTGTGAATCTCCTCTTGTGGCTAGTACCACAAAGGTGATTCTTCTCCGAAGCTTGAGAGATCGTGTTCGTGTAGATACGCATACAGGCACGGGCACTTGAACGTGTAAGAGATCTAGCGTACCTTGGACGAGCGGGATAATCGAAGGGAATGCTTCAAAGGTATGCTTATAAGATAGGAATTTATAGATCTAACTTTGTATGAGTATTTCTTTCACTTGGATCGCTCGTGGGATCCATTATTTCCGCTGTGATAATAAAATGTTTATGCCTATAGATCCCTAAAATAAACACTCATATAATTAGTACCAGTTGCACCAACCCCATAAGGGCATTTGAATTGTAGACATGAATAAGTGATTAGAAGTCATAAGCTATTCAAACTCCCTCCCCTTTAGTATCACCATCTATCCAACACTTTATTCACTTGTAAAGAAATTATAAATGTATTTTAGACATCAAAAATAACTAATTAAGTAAATGTATACGTACTTAGATTAAAACTAATTGATATGGAAAACACTTCAATATTAGCTTATACATATATGCATATACATCTCTATATTGCCCCCAGACAATTGAGTTGGTTACTGTAGGACAAATATTGTTATAAGGTTCAAGAATTCGAATCTCAATAAAACTCAGAAAAGCACCCTCTCCAAAATGGCCAACTTAGGGGCTGACCATGGGAGGTAGCTGGGGTGACAGATATATATTCCACCTTTTTTTACAATATACATCTGTATATATATTCTTTTTGATACTCTTGCTCAAGCCTCTAGTCTCTAGTATTTTTACTTGACCAAATCATACTGTCCTAATAATTTTATTATACGATCATACCATAATCATTTTTTCCTTCTTATACTACCATTAATTTTCATCTTTCTTATTCGATATCAATCGTAAAAAGATGTTGTAAATCAATTTGACACAAGGTTTTTGGTAAAAAAAAAAAGTAGAGTTTTAAACATTTAATTTGATCTTTCAGATTGATTTGTAAAATATGATTAAAGTTTGTACAAAATAACACATAATGTAATTTTACAAACCATCTTATGGCATGATTTCTAAACAAAGATTAGATATTTAAGGCTTTTTTAACCATAGATATATTCAAGTACTTAACGATTTTATTTGTGAAATTATCATCCTCAACAAAATGTTCCTCTTTAAGATTGAAATATTTATTTTACCCTTCTAAATTTCACCAACCTCAATTTGTCATTTTGAATGAAGAATGAAAATATAAGGAGGCATGTTTAACATTGATGAACCTCTAGAAAAAAATATAAAAATAAACAATTAAACCTTGAAAGGAATTTTGAAAAGCATAATTTCAGTTATGCATAATTTTGAATTTTGATCTGTAAAATAATTTTTTATTCAGCTTTGCATAATAAAAATGAGAAAATGAACTATATATATACGGAACAACGTCGAAAGTTGCTCCGATCCATCTAAACCCATGGATGGATTAAGCTCCCATCAAGTCACTAACATATTGATTGGTCGAGTGATGTTACAAGCACTGCCACGGTGAACCGAGCTATGAGATAGCAGTTCGCTTGCCATTTGAGATTTTTTGGAAAATGTAACCGAGCTAAGGAAACAAGATTACTGAGCAATACTTGGGCATTCTAGTAGCTTGGCTTGAAAAGTATTCTTGTAAAACGGAGGGATTCCTTCTGCCTATATATACATCTCGTCGATATAGACGAGGTAAGTGGACTCTGATCCCGTAGATCGGAGGCAATTCCTCTACCCAAAAGCTTTGTCATACTCTCTGTGTCTTCTTCTTCTCCTCCTTGCTGGTGACTAACTTGAGTGTCGGAGGGCCACATCGGTAGAGCCGGCCAAACCCTAACCGGTGTCGATCTCTCAGGGCGACGAGGAAGCAAGCGGGGTCTGGTGATCGATGCAACTTGGTGGAGAGGAAGGGCTTGTGTGGACAGAAACAGAGGCCATCAATAATATTTTTCTACAATACCGTTTATCTTCCTATTTCCTAACATTCTACCGAATCAATAGTTCAAGAAGATTGTTTTCGATGATTATAGTTGAATCAACAGAATCAATATAGCATGTAGGATAATTATTTTCTTATCCGGCATGACATATCCATCAGATGTCTCATATCATTCTTCACCAAATTTAAAGACATTTTATCATTCTTCACCAAATTTAAAGACATTTTCAGTTATTAGTAGCAAAGTAAAAAAAAGGCTGAAAATGGACTAAGATCTAATGCCCATACAACATGAGAGCAAGCGGAAGCAAATAAGCAATAGCCATGGAGTTTGACTCCGAAGATGGACATAATAATAAGAGAACTCTGAGTGTTTTTTTCATGCAATAGGTTAGCTAAGAATGCAATGATGCCATAGGTTACGGAGATAGATATATAAACTATAGAGAGAGGACAAAGTATGAATTAATCTTTCGTTGAGCACACTACAATAAATATGTTTTTTCGCAGCGCGCAATAATTGTATCCACAGCGTGCATCGAATGCTACATAACTCCAAGCTGTTAAAAGTCATAACTTTTCGACAGCGTGCATCTGCGCGCTGCAGATAAGTTGCATCCACAGTGCGCAGCTACACGCTGCGGATAAGTGTATCCGCAGCACACAAAAATACACTGCGGAAAATTATATCCGCAGCGAGTGGCTGCGCACTGCGGATATGTGCATCCGCAAATAAGCACAGCGCGCAGCTAGCCACTGCGGATGTACATATCCGCAGTATATATTTGTACGTTGTGGATACTAATATATTCAATATAATTATAATCCCACATATACACATCTTACACAATTTCATAATACAATAAATATATCACATCAGTCACTCAATTAATAACATCCAAAACTAAAACATTTATATCACAATTATTACTTCAAAATATTGGAGGAGAAGGAAATTGATTAATTATCTATTCTACCTGACATAAGGTTGGGTCCATTTTAGCTTTCCATATATATTGGCCATGTAGAAAGGGTTTGGAGTCGGTCATTAATTTATGGTTTTGACAATTTCTAAATGTATTAAAATGGAGAAAGTGATATCATAAATTTTTTTATCGATTGTATTTAAAATTATGTCATTAATTAATTATTCTTAAAAAATATTTAAATTGTAGAACTTTTTTTTTCAAAATACGAATAAGGTTAATATGTGAAAAACGTATGTTATCTAGTATGAGAAGTAAAGTGAAAATGATTATTCAAAGTAGGAAAGTTGCAGGTAAGTAATCAATTATTTCCCTTTATCCGGCGATCGGCGGTGGTCGTTGACCGGCAACTGGCGATCGTCGACGGCGGCGGTCGTCGACCGGCAACCGGCGATCATCGCCGGCAGTGGTCGCAGCGATCGTCGTCGATGGTGGTCGCCGGCGATCATCACCGGCGGTGGTCTTCGACGATCGTCGCCGGCGGTGGTCGTCGACGGTGGTCGCCGGCGATCGTGGTCGCCGGCGATCGTCGTCGCCGGTGGTTGCCGACGGTGGTCACCGGCGGTGGTCTCCGGCGATCGTCGCCGGCGGTGGTCTCTGACGATTGTCCCCGGTGGTGACCGCCGGTGATCATCGCCGGCGGTGGCCGCCGGCGGTGCTCCCCGCCGATCGTCGCCGGCGGTGGTGGCCGCCGATCGTCGCCGGCGGTGGTGCCGCCGATCGTCGTTGTCGGTCGTCGATTGCGAATAATGTTTTCGGAAATTAATAAATTATAATGGTTATTTTCTTCTTAAATGTAAATATTGGAGGATAATTTTGGAAAAATAAGTTCCATAACCTGGGAATCAAGAAAAACCTTACTTCTCTAAGGTTTTCCGATTCCTGGTTGCATGCACCTTTTGCTGACGTGTCAGGCATCGATCATTACTTGGGAATCACTGATTATCTAAACCAAACAAGGTTTTTATTGATGACTTTGGATGGATAACCAAGGTTATCAAAGATAACCCTCAACCAAACGCACCCTTAGGGTTGTTTTCATGCTATTTGGTTGCATCTCGTCATGGTTGACATGTTAGTAGTTGGATTTTCATGTTTAACTAGGAACTGGGTCGTGTCCCATGTCAAGAAACGTTTACCTTGGTGATGGACGTGTTTTAACAAATAAAGTTCATCAGAGTAGATGATTATAAGGAGCAGTTGAAGACTATAAGAATTCATTGCAGGAGAAGGAAATTAAGGCACCGTAATAGAATTTTCAACTTGATATCTCAAGTAAAAACATTTCAAACCTAGCTAGTTAACCCTCATCTGTTCTATATAAACCCATCACCTCTAAGCTCTCAATGCATTAATCACCGTGGGGCGCGAACCCTGGGCCGCTGGGCTTCTAGATTGGTCACTGCGAGCGCTTCCCGATTTACCCTGGTGACCGGTGGGAAACTTCCGTGGGGCCGGACCGGTCACCCCAGATTCAATTTGTCTGCTGCCTGATTCATCATTTTTTTTTTCAATGCATTAATCACCATTAACTTCCTCAATACAAGCTCCAGTACTGAGAATTCAAGCTAGGCATGGCTGTTAAACTCCTCCTCATTGCACTCCTTGCCTTGGCTTCCTCGAGTGCAATATTGGCTTCCGATCCTAGTCCACTGCAGGACTTCTGCGTCGCCGATCTTAAATCCAAGGGTATATATGCATGCATTTAATTAATTAACTATACTCTACCCTTTCCAGTTAGCGTTATATATAATATATGAGCAATGATAGAGAACGTGAAATTTTAACGTGAAATTCAACGTGAATGACGTGACACTTTTTATATACACGTCCGATTGTCGCTCGGGCAGTGGCGTCGACCTCCGGCCGCCGCCTCGAACAAAACTATAACCTGGGAGGACGGGTGAACCCGTCGAGGATCGATGCAATTGGGTTTCATGTTGGATTCACGTTGAGTTTTTCATGTTCCCAATCATTTTCCATAATATATATTGATATTTTAATTTGTAGTATTCGTTAATGGATTTCCATGCAAGAACATGGACGACGTGAAAGCGGAAGACTTCTTCCGTAGCGGACTCGATAAACCCGGCGATACCAACAACTACCTCCGCTCCAATGTCACCCCGGTAAACGTGAACCAAATCCCAGGGTTGAACACGATGGGCATCTCCTTGGTTCGCATTGACTATGGGCCTAATGGTCTCAACCCTCCTCACACCCACCCTCGCGCCACGGAGATCCTCGCTGTGCTAGAAGGAGAGCTCTACGTTGGCTTTGTGACCTCCAACCTCAATGGCGGCGGCAACCGCCTCTTCACCAAGAATTTGAGAAAGGGTGACGTGTTTGTGTTCCCGGAGGGCCTCATCCACTTCCAGTTTAACACAGGGAAAACTAATGCGGTCGCGTTCGCCGGTCTGAGCAGCCAAAACCCTGGCGTCATCACTATCGCCAGCGCTGTGTTCGGATCGAAGCCGCCCATTTCTGATGATGTGCTCGCCAAGGCTTTCCAAGTGGACAAAAACCTCATTGACTGGCTCCAGGCCCAGTTCTGGGCCGACAACAACTACTAGAAACCTGCTTAATTTTGAATAATCGTCTACCAGGTTTTTGTTATTTATGTTCCTGTTACGTTACGTCGGAATAAAGAAAGGCAACAGTAGCGTCCCTACTGTTATAATTTTATATATTAGTTGAGATCAATATGTAATGAATAAGAAGACAAATTGAGATTGTCGACTAGAAAATAATGATATTTTATTCTAATTTGAGTCGCTTATATAAATTGTAATTTAATTGATCGATTAAAGTTTCTTGAGTTGACGGGTAGATAGTTGACTAAGTTGAGTTTAATCAAGATTTATTCTTTGCCTAATAAGGTGTTGACGTCAGATTGAATATTGATTATTCTGGGGCAAAAAGTCTCAGAAAAGTTTACAAAATAAAAATAAAAAAGTAATAATAATGAAATAAGGAGTAACTAAAACTGGACTTAAATCTTGTCGAGAAAAATAAGAACGAGAAAAGAAAAATAGAGATATAGCCGTAACGTGGCTTAAACAAAACAAATTGATTCAATATCTAAACAACTTATCCTAAACATCATCTAAGCATGAGTTTATATACCTCTCATATCCCTAAAAAAAATTATAAATTAACAAGACTTAATCTTCTAAGATTCAGAAAAAAATTTAACCAATAAAACTTGGTTTCCTAAAATTTAGGAACAAACTAAACATAAATGTTATAACTGCTGGTGCAAGATGCATTAATGATGCCCTTCCCTAAGTGTTTCGAGGTTTACCAATATGCTTAAGTTAGTAACAATATGTGTTAGACAAGGTAAGGGTTAGTCAAAGTGATCAAGGTAAAGAAAAGTCCTAGTTAACCTAGGCAATAAGTCCTGGTTCGAGAAATTGGGCACTAAGTCATGGCCGAGAGCTGGGCACCTAAGACCTGACCGAGGGTTGGACACGCAGTCCTAGTCCATGGAATTGGGCAATAAGTCGTGGCCGAGGGATGAGCACCTAAGACCTGACCGAGGGTTGGGCACGAAGTCCTGGTTCGTGGAATTGGGCAATAAGTCCTGGCCGAGGGCTGGGCACCGAAATCTTGGTTCGTGGAATTGGGCAATAAGTCTTGGTCGTGGATTAGGCACCAAAGTCCTGATCCGGAATATCGGGCAAAAGTCTAATCAGAAGAGCCGGTTGGCAAACTTCTCCTGAGAGGAGTAGGCGAGGGTGCGTTCCCCGAGAAGGGAACACTAGGCGTCGGTTCGACCTAGGGTTTTGTGAGAAATCCAAAGTCAGAACCAATCTTTAAGGCTAAGATTATATACTTGTTTGTCTTGTGTTTGTGTATCTTGCAGGTACCTAAAGTTGGAGGCAAAGGAGGCGAGCAAACACAAGAACACAGGTTGCTGGGAAGACCTTCCCAGGCGCCTGAATGGATCAGGCGCCTGAATCAATCAGGTGCCCTACATGTGTCAGGCGCCCTGTATGGGCTGTTCGGATCCGTTTGCGAAGTTCGCGATTACGGATTGATTTTTGACTGTATAGAGGCGGCCCAAAGGCTCTAGGGCGCCCGAGATGAAGCTATTTCAAGGGGTTCAACCCCTCAACTTAGAACATCATTCACAACAACATTCTAAGCATTCCGAGCAAAGAAAAACCGTCAGAGACGAAGCTCTGCGACCAAGGAAGCTCCAGGAGGAAGTGCACTGCACTTCGGACTTCTAGATTGGTCGGATCGTCGACTTTATTTTTTGTTTGTGTTTATTTTAAGCACTCAATTTACTTATCTTTTTGGTTGTAAAAACTGCACTGTAAGACGGGTTTCTCTGCCTTCAGAAAGTCCGGAAAGGAGACCATTAGTGGGCGGACACTTCCTGTACTTAGTGTTGGGACCGGGTGCATGTTGACAAGGATACGGGTTCGTAAAATTTTAAATTTTTACGTGCTAAAATGTAAATTAATTTAGATTATTAATTAATCAAGGGTGTTAATTAGCACTTTAATAAATAGTGAAATTAGAATGATCTGGGTGGTAAAATATGATTTGTTCATCTTCAATATCCCATCAATTTATTTCAGAGTGAATATGGAGAAAGGGAAACTAAAATGATTTTGATGTATGTCACAGTTGGTGTCTGATTGGGGTTTGAGTTTACTTTGCAATGAATATAAAATATATACCTGGTATTCCTATATAGATGACTTATTAAAAAATATATATACACACGTGAATGATTTTAACGGTAGATATGCATTAATCAGCGCGGATCCTCTGGTTCGCGAACCCCTGGTCCTCCCCGGACCACATCTACGCTATAAAAACCCAAACACGTGCAACGCACGTGAGCCCAGCGAAGCCAAAAAATCGACAGCGCCCTCTCACGCGAAAAACACCTTCTCTCTCGCGCATCCCTCCGCCGCCGAAAACAAAACCCTAACCTTCCCCTCCATCGCGCCCGACGCCTACGAGTCGCTCCATCGCCCCCGACAGCGCCGTCGACGCCTACGAGTTGCTCCATCGCCCCCGACAGTGCCGTCGCCACCTTCATCTCCCGACGTCTCCATCGCGCGCGAGACTGCCCGACGCAAGCAGGCGTCGTCCCCGCCTCCATCGCCCGACGTATCCATCGCGCGAGAGAGTCCCCGCATAGGAAATCCAATTACATCGCTGCATTTCCTCAACGTTCCCAAATTTTGCCTTCGCTGAGGTCTGCTCCATTTTCCATTTTACAGTGCATAAAGTT
>JAGFNQ010002414.1:31269-94030 GCA_024364735.1 Boesenbergia rotunda
CGTGTTATTTTCCCTTGATAATGTAATTTAAAAAAAACTTACTAATGACAGTGGAAGGAAAATTCACCTTGATTCAATTATTGAACAGGCAGATTGGGCCATTAGATAATTAACATGTGTTTCAGGCCTAAACCTTGTAGAATCTCCTTTAAGTCTATCTAGTCAAAGAGATTAAAATGTAAATTAATTTAGATTATTAATTAATCAAGGGTGTTAATTAGCACTTTAATAAATAGTGAAATTAGAATGATCTGGGTGGTAAAATATGATTTGTTCATCTTCAATATCCCATCAATTTATTTCAGAGTGAATATGGAGAAAGGGAAACTAAAATGATTTTGATGTATGTCACAGTTGGTGTCTGATTGGGGTTTGAGTTTACTTTGCAATGAATATAAAATATATACCTGGTATTCCTATATAGATGACTTATTAAAAAATATATATACACACGTGAATGATTTTAACGGTAGATATGCATTAATCAGCGCGGATCCTCTGGTTCGCGAACCCCTGGTCCTCCCCGGACCACATCTACGCTATAAAAACCCAAACACGTGCAACGCACGTGAGCCCAGCGAAGCCAAAAAATCGACAGCGCCCTCTCACGCGAAAAACACCTTCTCTCTCGCGCATCCCTCCGCCGCCGAAAACAAAACCCTAACCTTCCCCTCCATCGCGCCCGACGCCTACGAGTCGCTCCATCGCCCCCGACAGCGCCGTCGACGCCTACGAGTTGCTCCATCGCCCCCGACAGTGCCGTCGCCACCTTCATCTCCCGACGTCTCCATCGCGCGCGAGACTGCCCGACGCAAGCAGGCGTCGTCCCCGCCTCCATCGCCCGACGTATCCATCGCGCGAGAGAGTCCCCGCATAGGAAATCCAATTACATCGCTGCATTTCCTCAACGTTCCCAAATTTTGCCTTCGCTGAGGTCTGCTCCATTTTCCATTTTACAGTGCATAAAGTTTTTCCATTTAATTCTTTCTTTTTTGATAATTATGATGCTTGTGCGTGAGATTGTGTATATGCTAGGATGAGTTTGTACTCATGAAGTTTACCTTCTGCCATGCACTTTATCTGCACTCATTAAGTCCTTTGCCCTTTTATTCTCCATGCTGTCATATCAACTCTTCCACTAGTGTTGAATTTAGCTTCATTACCAATTGGTGCTGAAGTTCTTATCCGTTGCATATTGAAACTATATTGACCAGTCTTGATTGTGTAATGAGAAACAAGAGCAAAGATTATGTACATAATCCAACCTTAATATCCATAAAGTGGAGACACGTTCAAGTGGGAGATCATGGAACATTACAATATATAAAGCGCATACCATTGAATTCTTGTCATCTACATGTTGGACCAATGCTAAAAATGGAAGGTAACTCAATATCCAGGTTAGTAGAAGAGCATATCCTATTGTTTATATCTGTCTTTTATAAACTATGGTTTGTCAAATTGAAAGGTAACTCAATTGGTATTCGAGATGATAAATGATTACTAGATTTCAACTTTAATTAATTTGTCATGCTTTAATCAAATTTATATACTTTAATCAAATTTGTCCGTCAAAATTTACATATTTTAATCAAATTTATGTTTTTTACGCAAAATCTGCTCTTTAGGTATAAAGAAAGAACAATCATGGCAGACAATTCTTCTTCAGCATCATCTTTCACTCAATGACGCATGAACGAAGAGCAATGTCAAGCTCCGCACATATCGTTGTAGTCGTATGTAGTTGGATTATGATGATGGGATGAGGTTGATGTAGCTTGTTTTGTGATGTAACTCTAAGTGATGTAACTTGATTAGTGATGTAACTCTAAGTGATGTAACTTGTTAATTAGTGATGTAACTTGTTTAGTTTGATTATATACATTGTGTTGTAGATTGTATCGATTCATATTGTTTGCTTGAATGGATGAGGTTTGATAAAACATGTACGAGTTTGTTATATTATATTGAGAATAATGATTTTCTAGATAAATATATAAGACTTGTTTTCATATCTCAAACTCTTTAGAGGAATAAATTGTATTCCAAATCATTTGTTATATAATAGCAATAAAGTCTGTAAATTATATCTCAGTTTTTGTAAAATCTGAATACCTGTTATTTAAAAGAACTGAATGATAGAATCTTCCCATATTACAATGATGAATGCACCTTGTACTTTTGGTATGCCAGCGGATTTTTGTCAACAAATTGCAATAAAGGAAGGAATAAGTTCCTTACTATGTACCAATTAGGCCACATTGTTACTGACTTTCAACCTTTTCTACTGCACCAGTTTATATCAACTAATCGAATATTTAGAAACATTGAAACGCAGTGACCCTGGTTAAGGTTGAACATTGCACATCACACAAATATGAAAATTCAACCATTCAAATGTTACAAAGTCTATTAGGCCACAAAATCGATTAGGCCACAAAATCCATTGCTAACAATCCATTGCTAACAATTGAAAAAACAACCATTAGGCCACAAAATCCATTGCTAACAATGAAGCAGCGTGTCAACTTGCATCAATGAAGCAGCGTGTTGGGGTCGTCAACTTGCAGTGTTTTTTTCTATGTTCCTGCAGTTCCACAAACAAATGCTACAAAGGTGCACAAAACTATAATAAATGCACAAAACTATAATAAATGTGCATTGATTATAATGAATTTACGGTGGGTTATTTCAGGATATCCAGAGTACAACATAGATCCTACAACTACTGAACATCTACAACTACTGAACATAACTATCATGACGAGCACAGAGCAAATTACATGAAAGATTACATAGAAAGCATGCTTCTTTCCATAAGGTACTTCCATTTTTTTCAGAGTTCTTGTACTTTAGCAGTACAAAGGATTGACATTTAAAATTCTTAGCTGCTTGAAATTTTGATGATACTACAGGAATGGAACGAATGCCAAGGGTTATTTTGCTTGGTCCTTTGTGGATAGCTATAGAAGCGCTATGGTCTCATTGGAGTCAATTTTAGTGAACAAAACAAAACACGGTATCGTAGATATTCTGGTGACTGGTATTTCAAGTTTCTTAAACCAAATGGATATAGGAGCAATTCCCTATATGGTATTTCTCAACTATATGTAGAATTTCCTATATGCGTATGCTAAGTGAAACAATTCCCAGCTAAAACATTCACAGCAAGTAGTCTCGTTATATAACAATAATGTGCTAAGAAAGGAATGCCACTAGGTATCTGATTTTTCATTTTGTGTACAAGCAACAATTCCCCAGAATCATCCAATAACTTGTTGGAATAATAGTTTGTGCTCTATTCAAAATTATCACAGAGATTAGTCGAAGAAATGAAAACTCATCCTCTACTAAACCTTATGACATATCCTTACGTATGCGCTATCTGTATATGTGATTAGAATATTGAGGCATATTAGCCTAATAATATTAAAAAAATATTATAAGTTGACATTAGAGTGTGAGTAGCAAGAATGCATTCATCCTGTCCGTGGTCTAACATAGATCAACTGTAGAGATCATACTCAGTTTTACTCACAAAATTTTACAAGTGTAATATTAAAATAATTTCATGCAAGATAAATATAGCATACATAATTGTCTCACATTGATAATAAACTTCATGAGTACAAACTCATCCTAGCATATACACAATCTCACGCACAAGCATCATAATTATCAAAAAAGAAAGAATTAAATGGAAAAACTTTATGCACTGTAAAATGGAAAATGGAGCAGACCTCAGCGAAGGCAAAATTTGAGAACACTGAGGAAATGCAGCGATGTAATTGGATTTCCTATGCGGGGACTCTCTCGCGTGATGGATACGTCGGGCGATGGAGGCGGGGACGACGCCTGCTTGCGTCGGGCAGTCTCGCGCGCGATGGAGACGTCGGGAGATGGAGGTGGCGACGGCGCTGTCGGGGGCGATGGAGCGACTCGTAGGCGTCGACGGCGCTGTCGGGGGCGATGGAGTGACTCGTAGGCGTCGGGCGCGATGGAGGGGAAGGTTAGGGTTTTGTTTCGGTGGCGGAGGGATGCACGAGAGAGAAGGTGTTTTTCGCGTGAGAGGGCACTGCCGATTTTTTGGCTTCGCTGGGCTCACATGCGTTGCACGTGTTTGGGTTTTTATAGCGCAGATGTGGTCCAGGGGAGGACCAGGGGTTCGCGGACCAGAGGATCTTTACTAATGGAATAAATTTAACAATTCTAATAAATAGCTAATCTAAGTCGTTAGGTTCCAACAGTTAGCAAATGTCAGCCTTGAATTCTAACGATTTCAGTTCTACATCTAGAAATTACAAGTAGAAAAAAAATATTGGAGTCTAATAAATAAGATTTCAGTCTCCGGTTTATAAAATAAAAAAATTAACTTCTCCTTTAGCAAAAGAAACACTTCTTCTCTTGCACAGACAAATTTAACCTCTTTTGTGAAACTCTATTTGTAATATTTACTTCGGCAATTTACCAAAGGACGTACCTAAGTATTGGTATTTACCAAAAGGCGTACCATGATTTCAATGTTACCAAAGGGCGCACATATTTAAGTAAACTTCCTCTTATACCCCTACCGTCAAGTACAACATACGTTTCTCTTTCTCATTCTCATTCTCTTTCTCTTTCTCTTTGTCAGTAACGAATTTCGAGACGGACCATAAAGAGATGTTACTTTATATTTTGATTTTTATATTATGGAACCTTTCTCAAAACAAAAAAATATTGAAATTAATTAAAATATTTTTATTAAATTAAAACTAAAAGAACATTTCAGCCACCCACGTTGGGCCTGAAATGGTTCCATTTCAGGCCCAACGTGGGGCTGAAATGATTCCATTTCAGGCCCAACGTGCCCAATATTAAGGGTCTTTTCTCGATTCTTTGTTATTACATTTTAACACCTCGGAGAAGTTCAAATAAATAATGGATAGCAAATTTGAACTCCTTGTAACCTCAGAAATCCACAGGAACTGAAATTTTTACAATCGGAGCTCTCTAGATCAATCAGTGGCCTTTTAGGGTCATTGGGCCTGAAATGGTTCCATTTCAGGCCCACCAATGTGGGTCTGAAATATTTCCATTTAAGACCTAATGATCCTAAAAGGGCTAATGTGTCAAAATCCACTGATTGACCTAGAGAGCTCCGATTGTAAAAATTTCAGTTCCTATGGATTTCTGAGGTTACAGGGAGTTCAAATTTGCTATCCATTGTTTATTTGGACTTCTTCGAGTTGTTAAAATGTAATAATGAAGAACCGAGAAAATACCTTTAATATTGGGCATGTTGGGCCTGAAATGGGCACGTTCCATTTCAGGCCCAACGTGGGCCTGAAATGGTTCATGAACCAATGACCTTAAAAGGGCTAATGTGTGAAAATCCACTAATTGACCTAGAGAGCTCCGATTGTAAAAATTTCAGTTCCTATGGATTTCTGAGGTTACAAGGAGTTCAAATTTGCTATCCATTGTTTATTTGGACTTCTCCGAAGTGTTAAAATGTAATAATGAAGAACCGAGAAAACACCTTTAATATTGGGCACGTTGGGGCTGAAATGGGCACGTTGGGCCTGAAATAGAACCATTTCAGGCCCAATGTGGGCCTGAAATGGTTCATGAACCAATGACCTTAAAAGGCCTAATGTGTCAAAACCCACTGATTGACCTAAAGAGCTCCGATTGTAAAAATTTCAGTTCCTGTGGATTTCTGAGGTTACAAGGAGTTCAAATTTGCTATCCATTATTTATTTGGACTTCTCTGAGGTGTTAAAATGAAGAACCGAGAAGAAATCACACATTAGGCCTTTTAGGGTCATTGGGCCTGAAATGGTTGGACACCTATTGCATTGGTGATATCTAATATATAGATGTTTGGACACCTAAAACATCATCTCCTACCTCTACTCTCTCAATTCATATGGAGTTTTCAGAAATCCAGATATTGGAGGTCCATCAGTGAGTTTTGACCAAAACTCACTGATATTTCTAAACTACTCCTATTTGATTGGTGATATCTAATATATAGATGGTTGGACACCTAAAACATCATCTCCTTCCTCTAACCTCTCTATTCATATGGAGTTTTCAGAAATCCAGATATGGTAGGTCCATCAGTGGGTTTTGGTCAAAACCCACTGATATTTCTAAACTACTCCTATTTGATTAGTGATAACTAATATATAGATGTTTGGACACCTAAAACATCATCTCCTACCTCTAACCTCTCTATTCATATGGAGTTTTCAGAAATCCAGATATGGTAGGTCCATCAGTGGGTTTTGGTCAAAACCCACTGATATTTCTAAACTACTCCTATTTGATTGGTGATATCTAATATATAGATGTTTGGACACCTAAAACATTATCTCCTACCTCTACCCTCTCTATTCATATGAAGTTTTCAGAAATCCAGATATGGGAGGTCCATCAGTGAGTTTTGACCAAAACTCACTGATATTTCTAAACTACTCCTATTTGATTGGTGATATCTAATATATAGATGTTTGGACACCTAAAACATCATCTCCTAGCTCTACCCTCTCTATTCATATGGAGTTTTCAGAAATCCAGATATGGGAGGTCCATCAGTGAGTTTTGCTCAAAACCCACTGATGAAAATAAACTACACCTATAGCTTTGGACAAATTTATAATTTGAGGTTTAGGACACCTAAAATACTTTCTCCAACCTTAACCCTAACTACTGATAATGGTTTTTCAGAAATCCATATATTGGAGGTCCATCAGTGGGTTTCGCTCAAAACCCACTGATTGAACGAAACTACACCTATAGCTTTGGACAAAATTATAATTTGAGGTTTAGGACACCTAAAATACTTTCTCCAACCTCAACCCTAACTACTGATAATGGATTTTCAGAAATCCAGATATGAGATGTCCTCGAAACCCACTGATGGAATTAAACTAGCCCTATAGCTTTGAAAAAAATTATAATTTGAGGTTTCTGACACCTGAAATACTTTCTCCAACCTCAACCCTAACTACTGATAATGGTATTTCAGAAATCCAGATATGGGAGGTCCATCAGTGGGTTTTGCTCAAAACCCACTGATGGAACTAAACTACACCTATACTTTGGAGAAAATTATAATTTGAGGTTTAGGACACCTAAAATACTTTCTCCAACCTCATCCCTAACTGTTGATAATGTTTTTTCATTAATCCAGATATGGGATGTCCATCAGTGGGTTTTGCTCAAAACCCACTGATGGAACTAAACTAGCCCTATAGCTTTGGAAAAAATTATAATTTGAGGTTTCATCAGTGAGTTTTGCTCAAAACCCACCGATGGACCTCCCATATCTGATTTATATAATATATATTGTTGATTAGATTATATAATGATTTTTAGAATAATATTCTGTATTTACCTACAAGATGTGACAGAATAGATCATTTGGCACACAAGAGGGCAGCAACTGGCACACAACAGTGCATTATCAGTTATTATATCTGACCGTATCACTTGACACACAACAGTGCAGCAACTGGATTAATGAAAAAAACATTATCAACAGTTAGGGATGAGGTTGGAGAAAGTATTTTAGGTGTCCTAAACCTTAAATTATAATTTTCTCCAAAGTATAGGTGTAGTTTAGTTCCATCAGTGGGTTTTGAGCAAAACCCACTAATGGACCTCCCATATCTAGATTTCTGAAATACCATTATCAGTAGTTAGGGTTGAGGTTGGAGAAAGTATTTTAGGTGTCAGAAACCTCAAATTATAATTTTTTCCAAAGCTATAGGGCTAGTTTAGTTCCATCAGTGGGTTTTGAGCAAAACCCACTGATGGACATCCCATATCTGGATTTCTGAAAATCCATTATCAGTAGTTAGGGTTGAGGTTGGAGAAAGTATTTTAGGTGTCCTAAATCTCAAATTATAATTTTGTCCAAAGCTATAGGTGTAGTTTAGTTCAACCAGTGGGTTTTGAGCAAAACCCACTGATGGACCTCCCATATATGGATTTCTGAAAAACCATTATCAGTAGCTAGGGTTGAGGTTGGAGAAAGTATTTTAGGTGTCCTAAACCTCAAATTATAAATTTGTCCAAAGCTATAGGTGTAGTTTAGTTTCATCAGTGGGTTTTGAGCAAAACCCACTGATGGACCTCCAATATCTGGATTTCTGAAAACTCCATATGAATAGAGAGGGTAGAGGTAGGAGATGATGTTTTAGGTGTCCAAACATCTATATATTAGATATCACTAATCAAATAGGAGTAGTTTAGAAATATTAGTGAGTTTTGGTCAAAACTCACTGATGGACCTCCCATATCTGGATTTCTGAAAACTCCATATGAATAGAGAGGGTAGAGGTAGAAGATGATGTTTTAGGTATCCAAACATCTATATATTAGATATCACCAATCAAATAGGAGTAGTTTAGAAATATCAGTGGATTTTGACCAAAACCCACTGATGGACCTACCATATCTGGATTTCTGAAAACTCCATATGAATAGAGAGGTTAGAGGAAGGAGATGATGTTTTAGGTGTCCAAACATCTATATATTAGTTATCACTAATCAAATAGGAGTAGTTTAGAAATATCAGTGGGTTTTGACCAAAACCCACTGATGGACCTACCATATCTGGATTTCTGAAAACTCCATATGAATAGAGAGGTTAGAGGTAGGAGATGATGTTTTAGGTGTCCAACTATCTATATATTAGATATCACCAATCAAATAGGAGTAGTTTAGAAATATCAGTGAGTTTTGGTCAAAACTCACTGATGGACCTCCAATATCTGGATTTCTGAAAACTCCATATGAATAGAGAGGATAGAGGTAGGAGATGATGTTTTGGGTGTCCAAACATCTATATATTAGATATCACCAATGCAATAGGTGTCCAACAATTTCAGGCCCAATGACCCTAAAAGGCCTAATGTGTGATTTCTTCTCGGTTCTTCATTTTAACACCTCGAAAAAGTCTAAATAAATAATGGATAGCAAATTTGAACTCCTTGTAACCTCAGAAATCCACAGGAACTGAAATTTTTACAATCGGAGCTCTTTAGGTCAATTAGTGGGTTTTGACACATTAGGCCTTTTAAGGTCATTGGTTCATGAACCATTTCAGGCCCACGTTGGGCCTGAAATGGAAACATTTCAGGCCCAACATGGGCCTGAAATGTTTCCATTTCAGGCCCAACGTGCCCATTTGAGCCCCAACATGCCTAATATTAAAGGTGTTTTCTCGGTTCTTCATTATTACATTTTAACACCTCGGAGAAGTCCAAATAAACAATGGATAGCAAATTTGAACTCCTTGTAATCTCAGAAATCCACAGGAACTGAAATTTTTACAATCGGAGCTCTCTAGGTCAATCAGTGCATTTTGACACATTAGCCCTTTTAAGGTCATTGGTTCATGAACCATTTCAGGCCCAACGTGGGCCTAAAATGGTTCCATTTCAGGCCCAACGTGGGCCTAAAATGGTTCCATTTCAGGCCCAACGTGTCCATTTCAGCCCCAACATGCCCAATATTAAAGGTGTTTTCTCGGTTCTTCATTATTACTTTTTAACAACTCGGAGAAGTCCAAATAAACAATGGATAGTAAATTTGAACTCCTTAAAACCTCAGAAATCCACAGGAATTGAAATTTTTACAATCGGAGCTCTCTAGGTCAATCAGTGGATTTTGACACATTAGCCCTTTTAGGATCATTAGGCCATGGGCCTGAAATGGTTCCATTTCAGGCTCAACGTGGGCCTGAAATGTTTCCATTTAAGACCCAATGACCCTAAAAGGCCACTGATTGACCTAGAGAGCTCCGATTGTAAAAATTTCAGTTCCTTTGGATTTCTGAGGTTACAAGGAGTTCAAATTTGCTATCCATTATTTATTTGGACTTCTCCGAGGTGTTAAAATATAATAACAAAGAATCGAGAGAAGACCCTTAATATTGGGCACGTTGGGCCTGAAATGGAAACATTTCAGCCCCACGTTGGGCCTGAAATAGAACCATTTCAGGCCCAACGTGGGTGGCTGAAATGTTCTTTTAATTTTAATTTAATAAAAATATTTTAATTAATTTCAATATTTTTTTGTTTTGAGAAAGGTTCCATAATATAAAAATCAAAATATAAAGTAACATCTTTTTATGGTCCGTCTCGAAATTCGTTACTGTCAAAGAGAAAGAGAATGAGAATGAGAAACACATGTTGTACTTGACGGTAGAGGTATAAGAGGAAGTTTACTTAAATATGTACGCCCTTTGGTAACATTGAAACCATGGTACGTATTTTGATAAATTCCAATACTTAGATACGCCCTTTGGTAAATTGCCGTATTTACTTTCATTCTCTTTTAGAAGAGTTGTTCCCTCTGATCTTGGTTCTTTTTATCACAAATGTCTTCGTGCTAGTAAAATTATTTTAACATTAGTTGAATTACAAATCTACTTCAACGCTCACCAATGTGAAAATTCATAAAAACGTTTAAATCCACACTAATTTTTTCTACAGACTTTTAAATGACCTCGCATGAGAAAAAAAATCATTTACTAACTTACTAAACTGCCCATTTTATGACAAAATGAACATAATTTTAAATAATAAAAAGAACTACTCAATTTGATAATAATAGTCAAATGTTGCGCGTTCCATAAAAATAATAATAAGCATTTAATTATTTTTTATTTTTAATTTAATTTTAATTCATTATTATAGTATGTTAAAATCTTGCGTTTATATTTGGAAGCCAGGATGAAATGATACATTAATATAAAAAGAATAAAACTGAAATATAATAATAAATAAAATGACATTATTATTCTCTTAATTATATTATTATTATTATTATAAATAAAATAAGTACAATGTAAAAAACATTATTTTAGTATAATATGCTATTATATTAATATATTTGACTGAATATAAGTATATAAGTTCAATATGCTATTAACCAAGCCCTGGATTGAGTTGATTACTGTGAGACCGAGTTACTATACTAGGATAAGAGTTCAAATCTCGATAAAGCCAAGAAAAAGAAACCCTCCCCACAATGACTAATTATAATTTTTAAATTTATCTCCTTCGTGTTAACTCTAAAATAGATTGATAGAGGCGCTGAGTGAGTATATCGCTTTTTACTACAATATATATTAATCTAAGCTAATTCATATTAAAAATATAGAAATCCTAAGATTCTATTAGGGCGATAATTAACCCAAAATTTCTTAAATAAATGTTATGATATTCGACTTGATAAGAATTTATTTATGTTAGTTCAATACGTACCAAATCAATTAAATAAATAAACTTAATAATTTGTTAAATTAAATAAACAAACTTTACCATATATATATTCTGCTAGTTAATGTTTGTGAATAATATCCTTGAATAATATTCAAGGAGTATATTTATTAATAAAATTTTTATCAACATATTAAATAAATAAATAAATAAACTTTTAAAATGAACAAATAAATTTGAATTATCATACTCAATAACTAAATAAATAAGTAAAAATTTTAAATAATCAAATAATTTTAAATTGAAAATTCGATAGCATCTAAATGAACCAAATTCAAACCAAACTCAAACTCATAAGAAAATAAATCAAATCAAACTTAAACCATCATTTCAATGGTTTGACTCATTTTAAGTTCAGCTTGACTTGACTTGGTCTCCTTATCAAATAAGTTCGAACATTCTGAAATTTGATTCGATTTGGCTTATTTTCTACCCTAGATTTTATAAAGTTCTAGCAAAAAATACATTGAATTGAAAGAAAAGGAGAACATAATATAATATTGTTTAGCTGATTCAGCGCTAGAAATTGATATGTTTACCGTTCTAAGAATCCAATCAAACTTCATGTAAAGTCCTATCAAGATTTACGGACAGATAATGAAAAAGAGAATTGATCGACGATGAAAAATACAACACAAGGCATGAATGGCTAAAAGCTTCAAATTCATAATTTCATGCATCAATGCTCACCCCACTGATATATTTTTTTTAATTCCATTGATGAATACATATAAATGGAGTCTAATAAGAATGTGAGCTATACATAGGAAATACTGCTCCAGAAAATCTAGAAGTTCCTATGGAAATAAAGTGAAGCAGCAAAATATTTGTAAAGGACCTCGTGTGTTGCCATTGATTAATGCTCGAAGACATTAGTAAATGAGAAAGATCAAGAATTATATAGGAAAGACAATTGTAATGCCAACGTCTACAAGTAGGAAAGTTTTAATATTATTATCATAAACTTCTATTTATTTATAAAGTGGGTATCACAATCAATCTCAGTGAAGTAGCGTGAGTTGTTTGAGGGATATGTTATCGAAGACACGAAAAAAAAAACACTGAACAGAAACATTTTTTTTCAGTTTAGCTTTAGGAGTACTACGGGAAGAGATTAATGTAATTTCCAGCGGCATATATTCCAAATTAAATCCAGGTTTGATTTCTTTGTCAAATTAAACTGAACTGGACAAATCAATATTTTAATAATGCAATTACTTCTATAGCTCTGCTCATCCAAAAGAATAACCATGTAAATAAATCTAAATTTAAATGATTCAATTTGAACCAAATGAAAAGTCATAACTTAGGCCTTGAAGAGTAAATCTAGCTTTCTTTTTTTTAAGATTGTTTACCCTTCATACAAAAAAGGTCATACTATTTGTGGATAAAATAAATGATCTAGTCTATTCCAACTGAAATCTTAATGCAAAATTGAAGAATCATCAGAGTAGGAAAAATCCCTTACCAACAAGAGACCACAATATTGTGAGATAATGGTGGACTAAGATTTAGAAAGTTGTACATGAGTCAAGCTTGACATTGAATTTGATTATAGAAGCCTCGAGCTAATAAGCTCTCTTTTAAACCATGAAGGACTTCTAGAATTATTAGTCCCTTAAAACAATTATAGAACAATGAAGCATGAATTAATATCGACGAAGAGATGGAACATGTGATTGAGTTTGATACATATGATGGTGATATTATGTTCAAGCTTGACTTGTGAAGTTCTTGGTATGATGACAAAAATGCTTATGGAAAGAAAGGCATCAAAAAATGAAATCGTCAGAATTTAATCTGAAGCAAACTTCAAAAAATGTGATCTGAATCCCAATATGCCAATTCCAAAGAATTGAATTATTGCTCAAGTATGATTGTATCATTCAAATCACCTAAACTAAACATCATCTTATCTGACTTATCAGCCAAAACAAAAGTTTCGCAGCAGTGTGAAGAAAGTCACAGTAAAAGTCAAGGGAGATGATAAAATGTGGCCCTCAATATGTTATCATAGATTGCTTCATCAGTCAGTCAGATTTCTCATCCATTGTCAAAATGGTCTGTTTACCACAGAAATCCATATAACTACACAACACTCTGTTTTCCAAAAGATTGAACTCGCCAATAAACCAATTGTCACCCAATAAGACTATAAACATCAGAAGGAGAACATCATCATAAGCAAAAATTCAGAACATGAATAGCAACATGACCATTTATCTAAAAACAACTTGATAAGATATATCTAACTTCAATGAGAAAAATTGCGTAAAATAAGCCGGAGCTCCCAAAAGTAAATCAGACCTCACAATATACAATCGAAACCTTCCTTTCAAACAATCACATTTCCAGTTCCTATGTAACATACAAATAGGAAACAAATTTCCTGATTTCAAGATGAGAGTTTGGAGAGTTCAGATGGATGGAGACATAAACAAGTTGTTTAGGCTCACTTATTTGGGTGATAAAGTTTTATGTATTATATAGCAAATACCCGATCAGAAAAATAGCAAATAGAAGCAAAAATATCAAATTTTATGATACAAAATCACGACTAACCTCCATCCTAGGAAGCATAGAGTGGAACCCTCGGTGCCATTTTTGTAACTTGAGTTTGCACCAGAACAGCACGGGCCTTGGCCAAGGTAGCCCTGTGGAAGAACTGCTCTCTGCACAATGTCCTCACACTCTTCAGATATGACTCGAACGTGATTGCCCCCTCCTGCGCCGCCTTGTCCAGTGAGTAGATCGTGTCCTCCACCGCCAAGTCAGCTGCCGTGAGCTCCAGTATCTGTCTTGATAGCGCATTCATCGGTTCAAACACATTGTCCACATCCAATGCGTCCACTTTTCTACTGATAGCCTCGGTCTCCCTCACCCATCCTTCAAGAACGTCGGTGTTCATAAGCACGATCTGCAGCTGCTGCTCCAGACCTTCCTTCTCCCCGAACATCTCGCGGACCCCGCGAGAGAGCTCTTCCCCTCTAATCCGCAGCTCCGCCTGGAGAGAAAGGAGAGGTTCCATCTCGGACTCCTGCGACCTACGCAGGCCGGCCGCATCTCTGTGTACATTCTCCACAATTTTAGAGATGGAGTTCCGTCGGAAGACATCCGCTGGGTCCTCAATCGGATGCGACGCAGTCTGGGTCTGTGGTGAGGGAGGGAACCGACCACCACCGTATGGGGACGGTAGAGATGAGTAGATTCGAGCCGGAGATGGATTGGATGAGGAAGGAATAGGATGCCGTGTGTTAGGAGGAGATTGATTTTGAGGGATAGCAGCGGCGGGGCGGGAGTAGAGAGGAGGATCGAGGCCGAAGAGGTGTGAAAGGGAGCGGACAAGGTCGACAAGGTTGGACGATGGGTAAACCCATGCAACGAGGTACGGAACAGCCGCGGCGCGGACGAGGCCGGAGGGATCGACGAGGGGATGACCGGGCTTGACAAGCATGTCCGAGGTCGGGGTGAGGAAGACGGCAGGGGGACGGCGAGGGTACTGTTCGAGGAGCCAGACAGAGGCGGGGAGGTTGTAGGTGGTGCCGCGGTAGACGATGGGGATGGTGCCCTCGGCCTCGAGGAGGTAGGAGGAGCGCCCGTCGTCGTGAGTGAAGCTGGCGGCGCGGGGGCGAAGAGATGCGAAGGCCCCGGTGAGCGCCATCAGGTGCTGGCGGATCAGCCACTTGGCGTCCTCGGCGTAAGGGAGCGCCGTCGGACCGCGCTGCGATAGGGCGGCGCTGAGAAACTGCTGCGCGTACTGGGCGCCAAACGCCGCCGGGTCAGCCATCTAAGAAGGCAAGATCCGATCGCCGCCGCCGCCTTTCTCCTCGGTGACGGATCGATCGACGGATCGAGTGGATGGAAAACGAGGGTATCCAATAATTTCCTAAAATTAGAAATTTATCGGAAAAATTTCTTTTTGCCCTAAAATGCTCCCAAGTTTAACCATTATGAAAATACACGCAGATATTAAAACCATCAGCTGTTGAAATAACTAAAACACGCGGTAGTCTACTGTAACTTAATTTCTAAAATTTGTTAACTTTAAACTCTTAATTTTTTATTTTAAAAAAAAACTTCTCAAAGCGTTGGATTACTAAGATTGAATAAAGTTAGGGATAAAATGAAGGCAAAAAAAAAAAACAAATGGAAAAAAAAGTAAAATTGATATGAAGTCTCTTCTTTCCATAAAAAGGAATTGATTACTTGAAGGGAAACAAACAAAAGGATTGAAGAGTTAGGTCTAATTCCCAGCGATGCTTGCATTTATCCTCCAACATCTAACCAATTTAAATCTTGCAGAGTAATACTGAATATGAGATATTGGAGAAAACCAAATCCTGAAAGTAAAATGATTTGATTTCCTTCAAAATCTCACATTCAGAACTCAAACTGAAGGATGCGGAAAGTAAAACGATAAGAGCTTTTAGTTATAATCACATTTACATTGTTCAAATGCAAGACATGTACATATAGTGTGACAGCCATTTTGTTTCTCACGCCAAATTCATGTTTTTACCAGTACCGTGCGAATTGAATGCCGTGATCTTCGAGGAAGAAGGATATAAGAACTCTCGAACTTCTCAAGTTTGAATATCTAGTTGATGAGTTCTTGCTTTTGGAATAAGAACAAGTGGTCGAGCCTTCTTCAGTACAATTCCGAACAAGTGATAAAAATAGATCATGAAATGATTTTGATTATATATATATATATATATATATATATATATATATATATATATAACAAGTGTTTAACAATCCTATAAATTTTCTTTTTTAAAAAATAACATAAACAAAGTAAACGAAATTCCAAGAGTACGAGTATAATGGTGCTCAATTAATATGAAACTAAAACTTTTAAGACAGCCAAACAACGTAAATCAAAGTTTCTTGACAACAATTAGTTGACTAGAATCGCATCTAATTAATTAATTAATTAATTAATAGCTATCAAATTTTTAGTAAAAAGTACTGGGTAATCACATATATTTCAAAATAAAGAAAATTAAATATGAACAAATTTATAAGAATTTGAGAAGTGCGTCAAAGCTTATTTGGCATTAACTTAATGGTGTGTTTGGTTTATGATTATTATGCATAATCTTAGTTATATAATTATCAGTTAATCACATAATCATGATTACGGAGAATAAAAAATAATTTAATATTGTTTGATTCAATTTAGGTGATCAAATAAAATTTTATTTGTTTAGAGATTTTAGTGTGTAACCTAGTATAACATTTTACCGAAATAGTCCTTCCCGTTTGTGATTGGTACATTGGAAGGATTTTTGAGTGAGGAAATTAGCCCAAAAAACTACTATCAGGACTTTGAGTCAACTGTGTCAGATACACACTCGACTGATACATTGAAACCCTATTGTTGTAATTTTAACAATTGATTGATTTTATGATCATTCGACTAGTACACTTCAGATCCACCACGGAAGCAAGTCGAATACTCGACTATTTGAAATCAATCGACTGATATTAATATGCAATTCAGATCGAACATAGTCAGATAAAAGATTCGACTGTTTCAAAACAATCAAATTAATATCAGTCGAGTGATGGTATCAGGATTTAATGTCGATCAACTTCCCTTTGCAATTTTTCTTAAAGCCCGATATGCCCTGTTTCCCAAAACCCTAGCCCTGACTCACATTGTGCTCACCCCTAATCTTTTCCCTAACCTCGCCAGTGTCCAACACTCTCACCGAGCTCACCCCTCTTGTCGATTTTCTTTCCCTTCCTCTCAAAGACGATTTTTAATGGCTCTTGGGTATTTCTTTAAGAGTTTCACAAACTGAAGCCTTTCACTTTTTGGTACTGATCTTCCTCAATCTCCGTTCAACCTAGGGTTTTAGTGATCTGTTCGACCCTCTCTCCCTAGTGAGCAACACCTTCTCAGACAACTCTCAGTCTAGGGTTTAGATCTCATCCTTGTGTTTTCTTGAATCTTCGGCTAGGGTGTAGGTTTGTCTAGAAGATAGGTTGCCTAACTAAGCACAATGCTCCTCTTTCCTGGTTAGTGTCTCTATTCGACTCATGATAATGGTGTCTAGGTAACGATTGTTTAAATATTACATTCTTTTAATTTTGTTATTGGGATACTAATCAATTGTTGATGCCTCATGCATTCATTAAACTAAACAAAAGCATAGGCTTCAAGAGGGCAAGGGTAGTTCTAGAGACATCACACTTAGGGTAGATGCACCTAGGGTAGATGCATCTAGGGATTAATGATCCAGTGGGAAAAAATTTCAGATCATTTTGGCACACTACATGCATGAGTAGGTTTTTCATTCCTATTGTTCAGATGTGATTGACATAATTGAGTTTATCACTTAGAGAAGTTAGTGTATTGTGATTAGTCCATTAACACTGGCCTACTCTCTGAATTTTATGCCAATTTGCATCCGATTAGGAACAGTGGTATTTATAGAACTTGTATAGATAAATGTGACCTTGATTTTTCCCCAATGAGGGCATTTCTTTATTTTAGGCCCTCTGAGAGTTTCTTTGTTTGTTATCCTCCTATCTAGAGCCTCTTCCTGAGCCCTTTAACCAGCTCTCCATTAGCTCTATGTATGAGGCACTTTTGTTGGTATAAGAAGTACTAGATATCGAACCTGAGTTATGATATTGACAAAGGGTTCAAAGTTAAGCTCTGGTGTGATCTAATGAGGTTGACTAAATGTGTAGGTAGTTCAACCAGGAAGTCCTAGTGGAAATTAGGCATATAAAAAAGTCCTAGTGGATCTAGGCAAGAAAAGCCCTAGTATGTCAGCTAGATCGGATACTAGGCAGAAGACTTGATAGAGTACACCAGGTAGACATCAAGAGGAAGTTCTAGGGTTGGAGGATTAGTGTGGGATTGTTGTGATCGATACAGGGGGCGAATATTGATTACGTATTTTTGGAAATGAATCGAGAGTAAACACAGCGGAAATAAAGAAACTCACAAGTTAAAACACTACTAACACAGTTTGTTTTTACTTGGTTCAAAGTCTGTGATGGTTCCTACTCCAAGGCCCACGGTCCTTGACCGTTTTCGTTGGAAAATACTATAATTCGTAAAATGAGGTACAAGTATAATGAATTAAGTATAGAAATAAAATAGAAATTATACCAACGACACTTTAAAAGAAGAAACAAACTTTTCGTTGTAGAAGCGACGTATCGTCGATCTTTGAACTTCTTGGCGCAGAGAGAACTTGAGCACAAAATCTTTACCACAGAGTTTTCAAGTGCTTGAATTGATGTTGGAAGCAAGGTGGTGAAGCCCCTTATATACAGCTACTCGGGCGCCCGAGAGGCTATAGGGGCACCCTCCACGTCGCTGATTCAGCCGCGTCGTTATCCGCTGACTCGACCAAATTCTATCCCTTCTCGGGTGCCTGGGAGTTGACGTGGTGCATCCAACCAATGGCCGCCAACTCAGCTTCGCCAAAAGCTACGAAAACACCTCTGGGGCGCCTGAGTCCTCTTAGGCGCCTAGCTTCTTGGGCGTCTGAGACCTCTCAGGCACCTAGCTCACGCGTGCCTTAGTTCTCTCAAGCGCCCTTGATCGTAGCCAGCTTATCCTTTTAGCTTGCAGTCAAGGTTAGTCCAGGAACACAATAATATATATAATAAATGCATGATTAACAACTCGAGCTGTCCGGTTCTGACTTTGGATTTCAAATGAAATCCTAGGTCGAACCGATGCCTACTGTTCCCTCTTTTGGGGAACGCGTCCTCACCTACTTCACTTTAGAGAAGTTACCTTTTACCAATCGGTGCCTCCGGTTGAACTTTTGCTCGGCCTCCGAAACTCCCAAATCTCGAGACGTCCGTACCTCGACCCATCCCTACTTCTGTCTGTAGTCTTCGCTTGACTAAGTCTTCTGCCGATCTTCTGGATCAGGTCTTCGTGCCCAGTCCTCGACCAGGACTTCGTGCCCAATTCCTCAAACCAAGTTTTCGTGCCCAACCCTTGGTCAGGTCTTCGGTGCCCGACCCTCGGCTATGACTTCGTGCCCAGTCCTCGACTAGAACTTTATGCTTAACCCTGCAAGTCAAGACTTCGTATCTAAGTGAACTAGGACATTCTTGCACACTTAGCAAATCCATTAGATCACAACATAAACTTAATTTTGAACCCTTTGTCATTATCAAAATCAAGTTCGATCTGGTGCTTCCAACACCAACAATTAGATGTCGAGTAGGAATCCCAAATAAGTCTGGAGGAATGGATGTTTGGCAAGTCAGGTAACTTGTCCTGAGAGGAGTAGGTGAGGATGTGTTTCCTTGAAGGAAACAGTAGGCAACAGTTCGATGTAGGTTTTCATGAGAAATCCTAAAGTCAGGACCGGATAGTTCTGAGACTATTTTATTATTGAATATTATCTTTATTATGCATGTTATGCTAACTCTGTGATACAGTAAAATAAAGTTGAATGTTGGCCAAAAAAAGGGTCTCTGGGCATCCTCTGTGGACCCAGGTGATCGGAAGTTCGAGCGCCCTCGGTCTGTCCAAGCGATTGGATAAACCTGAATTCAGCCACAAGTGCATCTGAGTTGACATGTTCTGGTTGGCTGGCACACGTTGGCTTCTAGGCACCCAGAAGGGATCCAAGCACCTGGGAAAGGATAAAAGCGACTCAAATAGAGCGTCATCCAAGTGCGGCCACGTTAGCAATCCAAGAGCCCGGAGGTGGTCTAGGCACCTAGAGATGGATAAATTAGCAACGAAGGTGGATCGGATAGCCCTTGCTAAGGCACCCGGGGCTGTCTAGGTACCTGGAATGGACTATAAAAAGCTTTCATCCAGTAGCACGAAAACATAACTTGTCTACGCAGCATACTCTTGTGCTATTCCGAAGACTTCATTACAATGCTGCTCCGATAACGAATGGTCAAGCTTCTACCTATTGTGTTGTCGGTATTACTATTGTTATTTTTATTATCAATTCTTTCTATTTAAATTCTTATACTTAACGAATTTTTAGTGGATTGCATAACAAAAATGATCAACGATCATGGGCCTTGGAGTAGCAGCATAGTATGCGAACCAAGTAAAATAGATATGGTGTTAGCATTGTGTTCAAGTTTATTTTATTTCCGCTACGTACTTTTCAAAAATCATAAAAATGTGACACACACTATTCAACCCCCCCTCGGGTCCCCTCTATCGCTCAATTCTATCCTACAATTGGTATCAGAGCGAGGATGCTCTAAATTAATACAACCACCACAAGAGCTTTTTATTTTTCTTATTTTGGTTTTATGTTTCCTCATTTCTCATTAATTTCTTTTCCTACACTACTAATCCAAGACCTAATCTTAAGATATTTTTTCGATTATTTTTGTGTGTGTAAGATTTGATATTATGGACTATCAAGAAGGCTATAGTACTGCCCACTCGCCTTTTTTCTCTAGTTTAGAGTACTTTAGCTACTTGAAGGGCCGAATGGAGTACCACTTGTTGACATAGGTGGAAATGTGGATTATAATCCAAACTAGATTCACAACCCTCCTTGAAGATGGAGAGCGTCTCACCTGCAACAAATGGGATGCACTAACAAAGAAGAAGATCGAGGTTGACTCTAAGATGACTTAGACTCTTTAGTGTGGCCTGATTAAAGAAGAGTTAAACTGAGTCAGATCTTTCAATAGTGCCAAAGAACTATGAAACAAACTGATCGAGTTACATAAAGACACCTCCCATACGAAAGTAAGTAAAAGAGATTTAATTTTAAATAAATTATATAATATTAAAATGCAAGAAGAAAAATTAGCAAGCTAAATCCATGCCCTAATCCAAGATCTAAAATCAAGTTAAAAATAGGGGTGTGATTAGGTATGCTCTAAAAGCATTTCTTAGAAACACTTGTGGGCATCCAGCAAATGCTTACAAAGTTTTAAGGGACCTTTCAAAGGTAAAGCTAGATGAATTGTTTTTAGAGTTTGAATTACATGAGCAATCTAATGTTACTTCTGTCGATGATGGGGTTGAGCATCCCAATGTTGACACATGGAACGAGGAAGCTATGTGTTTGGATCCACTGAGTCCGAACACCTATCTCGGACTCCCGAGACCAACTCGGGTTGGTATACGCCCGAGACCTCCCGAGGAAGACGGGCTCCCGAGGCCCTTCCGCGGGAGGAGACTCCCGAGACCACCTCGGGAAGACAGATCCTCGAGATCTCCTCGGGATGGTATACTCCTGAGACCTCCTCGAGATGGTATACGCTCGAGACCTCCCCAAGAAGATAGGCTCCCGAGGCCTTTTCGAGGGAGGAGATTCCCCGAGACCCTCTCAGGAGAGTGGAGCCCGAAAAGTCATACACCCGATAACCCGATTCCAATAACCGTTCCCCTCTATTGTTTAGGAAAGTTGGCGGATAATTATTGTCCTTTATATGCGACAATTAAGGCCTTAATATTCGCTGGAGCCGTTACCTAAGAGTTATTAGGTACCCGACAAGTAGAGAACGTAGAGGAGAATGTGGAGATACGTGCGACCAAGCCCCCAGGTATATAAGGTACTTCTATCGACAGGTAAAGGGGTTACGCTCTCTGAGCTCACACTTTTCTCCTTCTTGATTTTCCTCCTACAAGCGACTTATGTTCTGACTTGAGCGTCGGAGTGGGCTCCGTCGAAAAATCTCTGGCATGTTCCCATTAACGCTCGTGTTGATCTAGCAGGGTGTGATCTACATCCTTTCGTCATCCTCTTGGTGGGCTGGACTCTGGTGACTCGTCGTCCGCGTTGATTCCTTCCGGAACAAGTTTAGTGTCGTTTGTGGGAAATTAAATCAAAGCACCAGAAGGAGTACCATTATGGCAGATCCAGAGGGACAACATCGTCAAAGGAGCACTCGAGAAACACCAAATCGAGCAAGCCGCCTCACGGCGAGCGGCCTCTAGGTAAGGTGAGATCCCCAGGATCTCCACCTCGCATCCCCACCACAGGAGATATGTCTCACCACCGGTGGGACACACTGGGATAACTCCCGCACACCGACTAGATTCCCTAGGAGATTTGGAGAAGACTAACTCCGTAGCTTCAAGCACTCTAAGGCAGGAAGAAGGACCAGGAAAAAGAGAGGGACCCAAATCCTTCCAGAAGGTACCCTCCACCCCTTTCTCGCTGGACATCGTAGAAGATCCCATGCCGAAGTAGTTTCATGGTCCCAGAATTGCCGACTACGATGGGAAGACAGATCCAGAGGACCATGTCTGCAAATTCGAGAACGCGACCCTTTTGCACCAGTACACAGATGGTGTTAAGTGTCGAGTGTTCTTGAACACTCTACCAGGAGCTGCCCAAAGATGATTCCAAAGACTGTCACAGGGTTCTATAAACTCCTTCCTGGAGTTTAGAACCGCGTTCCTACATCACTTTGCCAGCAGCCATCGATATCAGAAGAAGACGCTAAATCTGTTTGCCCTAAAGATGAACGCGAAGGAACCGCTGAAGGATTATATCCAGCGGTTCAATCGGGGTGGTGCAAGATGTGTCGACTGCAACATTGGAGATCCTTGTCAACGCCTTCACGCAGGGCCTCTCCGAAGGGGATTTCTTCCGATCATTGGTGAAGAAGCAGTCAACCAGTTTTGACAACTTGCTGGGGCGCTTCGTCAAGCACGTCAACGTCAATGAAGTGCAGCATGCCCGCCGCAAAGAGCCAGTCGGAGCTCCTGCACAAACCATGGTCCAGTCAGAAAGAAGGAAACCACCAACACTAGTCCGGGCGAATGACTCTCGTTCGGGGAAGGATCACTGGGCTGGTAAGAGAAGGCTCGTAGAAACAGTGGATACCCAAGAACTAGAGCCACTGAAGAAGTACTGCGATTTCCACGGTAGTACTACGCACTCCACGGAAGAGTGTCATGCCTTGAAGAAAAGGATGTCAGAGGAAGCGGATAACAAGCCCCGAAAGCAATGGAAAAAAGTAGGGTATTGCAGGAGGTCCCCGCGACAGAGTCTTTCTGTGGGATTGTTTAGAATCGATAGAGGGTGGTGAATATAGATAAAAACTTTTCGGATATAAAAAGAATATTACGTAGCGGAAATTTAAAACAATGCTAACGCAATTTCTTTTACTTGGTTCGGAGTCTAGATTAGCTCCTACTCCAAGGCCCATGATCCTTGACCGTTTACGTTGGGCAATTCTATATTTCGGAAAAAGGTTACAATAATTGAAGCACGAATACAGAATTGAATTTAATCAATTAAAATAAATACCGACGACTAGAAAAGGAATCAAAGATCGGAGCAGTGGGTCGTCGTTGGCGCTTGAAACTTGAGCATGGAGAAATTAGAGCTGAGCACTTGAGTATTTGCATTGAAAGAATTGTTGTCTGGAAGTAAGGGGGTGAACCTCTTTATATGCAGTCGTCCATGGCGCCCCTGTCGATTAGGGCACCTGACATGTGTGCCTATCTACACGCGTCCTCATCCGCAGACTTGGCTAACGTTTATCCCTTCATCCAGGGCGCCTGGGACGACTAGGGTGCTTGTATGCTCATGGGCACCTCCCTTGCTGACGTGGAGGCTCAGCTTCGCAGACTGTTGGAAACACCCTTCTGGGGCGCCTGTATGCTCAAGCGCCTGAGCCCTCTTAGGCGCCTGGGATGCAGAGAACTCCATCCTTTGTTCCTGCAACAGGATTAGTTCCAAAACACAAATAATAGATAACTTAAGTAGAGTTAACAGCCTGCGCTGTCTTGGTTATGACTTTGGGCTTTCCAAATGGAACCCTAGGTTGAACCAACGCCTAATGTTCCCTTTTCCGGGGAACATGTCCTCGCCTACTCCTCTCAAGAGAATTTAACTTTTGCCAATCGGCTCCTCCGGTTGGACTTTTGCCCAATCTTCCGGATCAGGATTTCATGCCCAATCCACGACCAGGACTTATTGCCCAACCCTCGGTTAGGTCTTCGGTGCCCAGCCCTCGGCTAGGACTTATTGCCCAATTCCTCGAATCAGGACTTGGTGCCTATTCCATGACCAGGACATATTGCCCAAACCTCAGTCAGGTTTCGGTGTCCAACCCTCAGCCAGGACTTATTGCCCAATTTCACGAACCAGGACTTCGTGCCTAGCTTACCTAGGACATTTCCTGCGCACTTTAACAAATTCATTAGATCACAATATAACCTTAACTTATGAACCCTTTGCCATTATCAAAACCCAGGTTTGATCTTGGTGCTTCCGGCACCAACACTTTCTTCCAGCAAGCGGCGTCAGGAGAGGAAGGAGCCTAGAGGCAATCTCGGTCACATTCCACGGGGAGAAGTCTGGAGGTGTCACCTCGTCGATCTCTCTCCCCTGAGCGAGACCCCAAGAAAGGCAAGGCTCTTGTGTGAGACCCTCCTTCGGGCCACTTAGAAGTTGTTGGTGCAGATAGCACGCAAGTTGAACCTATGTTTTGATAATGGCAAAGGGTTCAAAAGGTTAAGATGTTATGTTTATCTAACATGCTACTTGAGTGTACAGATTGAAGTCCTAGCGAAGGACTGCTAGGCACCTAGCGAAGGACTGCTAGGCATCGGAACCCTAAGACCTGGCGAAGGGATGCTTGGCAACTAGCGAAGGACTGCTAGGCACTAGGCGAGGGACTGCTTGGAACCGAAGACCTGGCGAAGGACTGCTGGGAACCAGGCGAAGGATTGCCTGGTACTGAAGACCTGGCGAAGAACTGCTAGGCACCTAGCGAAGGACTGCTGGGCAAAAGTCTAACCGGAGGAGCCGGTTGGCAACAGGTAAATTCTCTTGAGAGGAGTAGGTGAGGACGCGTTCCCCGTCGAGGGAACAGTAGGCGTCGGTTCGACCTAGGGCTCCATTTAAGAGACTCAAAGTCAGAACCAAGATAGCTATGGCTGTAAGACTCACTAACATACTTGCTTTATCATGTTTGGTACTAACCCTGGATGCAGGACCGAAGGAAAGAGTTTCTGCAGCTCAGAACGCCTCAAAGGAGAGAGGCAACAGCTGGGTTAGGCGCCCGGGAGGTCCCGGGCGCCCCAGGTAAAAGCCAAACAAGAATTGAGCAAGAATACGCTTTGGAAGCTCACTGGGCGGGGCGCCCCCGTGCTCCCGGGCGCCCCGGATGCCTCAGGCGCCCTGGGTCCAAGCTAACGAAGCGGATAGAGTTTAACTCAGCGAGAAGCCAGTGGACTGAGTCAACCCGATCGCCCCCTGCGTCTCGGGCGCCTCCGTCAAACCTCAGCCCGATCCTGGAGGGATAATGGCTGACCGAGAGTTTGCCGGATCAGGTGACACGTGGAGGGCGCCCCCAACGTCCCGGGCGCCCCCAGGCTCACTATATAAGGAGCTCGACCCCCAAGGCTTCTCAACACATTCTTCCAACGCTACTACGCTCTTCGACACAAGCGCTCTGCTCCGGAAACCTCCCATCTTGAGATTGAAGCGTCGACGACGACCCTCTGCTCCGAAGTACAATCCACACCGGGCGTCGGTAACGAAAGAGCTTAATTTTCAGTTTACTATACTACAATTATAAAATTTCTCTGTAAACATTTGCGTACATATAGAATTACCCACAGTAAACGGTCAACGACCGTGGGCCTTGGAGTAGGAGCCGACCGCGACTCCGAACCAAGTACAATCGCTTGAGTTTGCGTTTGTGTTTCTTTATTTTCCGCTGCCTATTCTCTATTCGAATCCGAAACGTTTTACGATATTCACCCCCCCTCTATCGTTCTTCTTGATCCAACAAGTGGTATCAGAGCGGGGAAGCTCAAATTTGGTGCAACCACCAATTTGAGAATTTTTCGAATTTTCTTCGAATTGTTTTAATTTTTACTTCGAAATTTTATCGTTAATCGAGACTGGTGCAACACCACTCGATAATTATTTTTGTTCCCGCACTGCTAATCCAAGACCAAGTCTTGGGACATTTTTTTCCTTTTCTCTGTCTTTTTCAGTAAATACTTAATGGCCATGCAAGAAGGCTTCAGTACCGCAAGACCACCGCTCTTCAGTGGAGAAGACTTCTCATACTGGAAGAGTAGGATGGAGGTCCACCTGAAAACTCAGGTGGACATGTGGATAATAATCCAGTCCGGACTGGAAATACCGAAGAATGCTGACGGAGTACAACAATCTTACACTGATTGGGACGCTTCACTCAAAAGGAAAATTGAAGCTGATGCCAAAGCGACCCAAACGCTCCAATGTGGCCTAACTAAAGAGGAGCTGAATCGGGTGGGTCCATTCAACAGCCCAAAAGAACTCTAGGGTAAGCTAATCGAATTACATGAAGGAACCTCCGACACTCGAATCAGCAAGAGGGACCTTCTGCTGAACAAGCTGTACACCATCAAGATGAACGACAGCGAATCTGCGGCTCAGCTCCACGCCAGAATTCAGGAGCTGATAAACGGTCTACACACCATCGGTCACAAGGTAGAAAATCATGACCTGATAAGGTACGCCCTTAACGCATTCCCAAGAAACACTTTGTGGGCATCTATGGTAGATGCGTACAAAGTTTCAAGGGATCTTTCTAAAATTAAGTTAGATGAACTATTTTCTAAATTAGAATTGCATGAGCAAACTAACTGCAATCTGGCTAAGAAAGGCGTCGCTTTTGTTGCAGGTAAAGCTGGAAAGATAATCAAGAAGAAGCCTCAACCTGCACCTGAGACTGATTTAGACTCAGACTCAGAAGACAGCGAGGGAAATCGATCGAAGCTGGTTCGGCTAGCCCGGGACTACTACAAAGAACTAAAGAACCAGACCAACAGAAGGAAAGCCAGCCGAAGAAAGGAAGAACCAGCTGAACCTCAAATGAAAAGAACAAACCAAACATGACCTGTTACGAATGCAAGAAGAAGGGTCACTACAAGACTGAATGCCCCAATCTGAAGGAAACAAAGAAGACGAGGAAGAAGAAGGTACTTCAGGCAACGTGGGACGAGTCCTCCTCCTCCTCCGAAGAAGAGGTCCCACAGTCGAACCTGCTCGCATTAACCGCCTCAGAAGAAATCGAGACCGAGTCAGAATCGGAGCCGGACGACGGCAAACTTACATTTTCAGAGGATGGAGAAATAACTGTAAGTGGTTTTACTAGAAATCAGTTAAATGAATTAATTGCGTATCTTTCTCGAGACTTGGCGAAAGCTAAACTCCGAGTCGAATCTCTCCGACAGGAAGTAAAACTCCTGAAAGAGGGAGCTGACTCTAGATCCTTAACTGAGAAGGTTCAAGAAGGAACCTCTACTCAAGTTGAAAAACTTGAGAAAGAGAACTCCTTCTTGAAAACTCAAGTCAAGGACCTAAGAGCAGTTTTAGAACGGTTCACTTCTGGTTCCAAGGGTCTTGATATGATTCTTGGAAAACAGAAGTCGGTTCTAAATCGATCCGGATTAGGCTATAGAACCAAGTCTAGACAAAGATTATACTATGCTGTACTGAACCAGTCCAGACCTAAAATTCAGGCATGGGTACCCAAACTGTGCCTGAACAAATAAACTGGATCAAATCAGTATTAGATCCCCAAGGACAAGATTCACATCTTGCCAAACCATTATCGTGGCTTTAGTCCAGGGGGAGCCAAATTAAAAACAATATTTATAGTTAGATAAATTTCAATTCTTGTTTTCAAATCGCATGATTGCTTGTTTATTTAATTTCTGCAATTTACCATGCTTAGACTTAGGACTGGTTAGTTTAAGGACTGAACCAACTTAACTGAAATTTAAACAACCTAGTGTTGGGTGGCGGTGAGATGATAGTACGTTAGGGAAGCCTCTTCTAATAAGGTTAAGTATACTCTACTTGGTCTCTTTAGATTGGTGAAACTAGCCGAAGCTACCGATCCAAGACCCAAACTAGTTAGACCAGAATTTCTCAAAAAGTAATTATGAAAATGAAATTTTATTAAAAGGCTTTGTCAAGGAAAGGGTTGATGATCCAATAAGGCTACGGCCAAAGAAGGCCTAGTGCCTCGCCAAGACCTGGAAGCCAATTTTTGAAATTCAAATTCAAATTATTTTTTTGTCAAATTCGAATCTAACACAAATTTTCAGTTAATTATAGATTCAAACATTTTTTTTAAAAATAAACTCAGAATCAACTGTTTTTCGAAATTAATTTGAGGTTTTCAAAATAAATCATGATTTTTCAAAATAATTCTATCTATTAAAACTTGTCTCACAAAAACCCATAAGGCAAACGTGATTGATAACTCTAGAATGGGTGAGAAGGTAAAAATTAATTTAAATAAAATTAAGTTTATCTTTGTACTGTTGTTAAATTCTGTAGCTTAGAACTTGATTATTGCTTGATTCAATAATGGTCAAACCATGGTCAAAATAGTCATACCATTGTCAAAGCAGTCAAATCATGGTCAAAGTAGTCAAACCATGGTCAAATGATCAACAAAACATCAAAGTTGTCAATTCCAACCTAACCCGGGCGCCCGCGACTCCTCGGGCGCCCCGCACAACACTTTCACTTCGTTTAAGGCAGAAAAACTACCATAACACCCTAACCAGGGCGCCTCGGCCCTTGCGGGCGCCCCCAGGACTGGTCAAAGGCAGCAAAGCTACCATCCCAGTCTGACCGGGGTGCCCGGGCCATCACGGGCGCCCCCGACCAGCTTTAGGTCACTGCCAAAGGCAGCAGACACTGTCCCGGGTGCCCGGGAGCTCCCGGGCGCCCTAGCCAAAACATCTATATAAGGAACCCAAATCTCCTCATCTTACTACACCCAAAACCCTTCTCCTCTCTAGCTCTTTTCCTTCCAAGCCGACCAAGTGACCCTCTTGCTTCCTCAACCTCGACCATGCCTCCCCGAACGACTACTCGGTTTAATTTTTTTTCCCTTATGCACTTAAAATTATTTTTCTCAATTCCTTTCATTTAAACGCATACTTCTTATCTTAGAAAACGCCGAGTAAACCAATCAAACCTCGGTACCGAACCTAGTCCTGATCCTAGGTTCCCAACCTTAGAACTTTGCAATAGATTTGCTCGAACAACATATAAACCCATAAAGACAAGTTACCTAAATAGGCAATTCTTCACTCAATCTTGTCCCTTGGCCATGAATGTTATCAACTTTTACCAATTAGACAACCTTGTATTCTGCACTCATCCAATTAACACATCCCTATGTGCAGAATTCTATAACAACATAATTAGACAGGATGGTTTTATGTTCGTCACCACCGTTCAAGGGATACCCTTGACAATCACACCTTCGTTGCTCAACCGATTTCTTGGACTACGACTCTCACAGTCCACCTTTTGCTGTTACCCTCCTAGGGATCCTCCCTTTGATGCTCCCTACTCTCACATTACCCTAGATACTCTACACTCCTACTTCTATAGGCATGCTAAAAACCCCTTGGCCAGACGATTTCAGTCTGTTGACCTTCAGGTCCAGGACTACGCTTTATATAGAGTTCTAGTCTGTTGCATTCTGCCTTTATCCACTAGAGACGTCGCTACCATGCGACCATTTCACACCTTCCTCCTATACGCATTAATCCATCATCTTGATATCGACATTGGACTCCACATGTTCCACACGATTCTACATGCGTCCAGTGTTACCACTCAGGGACGGGTACATGATAGATTCCATTTTATTGATCATTTGAGTTGCTTAAATCCCTGTTTGATCTATGTTTTTATTGCCAAAATTGTGAAATTGCCTAGGTTTTAGAACTTATTCATATTTTGGACTTAAATGCAAAATTACACATATTTGAGTTAATTGGCCACTAAATTCTTGATTTATTTTTGTAGGCATCAAAGGTTCCTGGACCTAGAGCATATTGGGTCAAACTTGAGTCGGAAGTGAACCGGATCGAATTATCAAGCCTACGATTAATCCGGGCCGTCCGATTCAAGAGCGGCTAGATCTGAGCCATCCGGGACGATCTGAAGCAATCCGAGCTAGAGTTAGGGTTAATCAAGCTCTATGATCAAGATCTGAAGATTTCATCCCAATCAGAGCTAAATCAACTGTTGGATCAAGCAAGGAGGGCTCCAGAGCGTCCAATCACGGATAGAGTTGATCTGGACCATCCGTTGCATATCTGGAGGATCCGAGCTACCACGAGGCAGATCCTGACCTCAGATCACCATCATCAAAGTTTGGCTCAAATCAGAGCGAGATCAGCCGTTGGATTTGCTCAAATCGATCCGAGCCGTCCATTGGTTAATACTTAAGGAAATGGAACAGAAGCTTACCCTTGTCGCGTCTTCAGCCCAGCTCCACTGTTCTTCGCCGTTCTTCATCTTCTCTTCATCGTTTTTGAAAGTTTTTGTTTCCATGAAGGCGTGACCACCTCATCTTCCATTCCAGATCAAGAATCAAGTTTTTGGCGATTGGTGATTGAAGAATTCTGCTCATTTGCGCTGGAACAGAGGATTTCTTGGGGGTTCCGGCAGTTCTCAGTCCGATCATCTTCTTCTCGACCACCATCCATTTCAAAGCTTCTGAACCACTTGTAGGGGTTCTCAGGTGAGCTCAGAAGTTTTCCCACATCATCATCGCAGCTCCTCCAATCGAGATGGAGTGAATCGGATGGAAAATTCCATCAAGCGCAGATTCTGTTTAGAAACAACTTCAGAATCGATTGTCCATCGATTTGCTGAGCCTAGGTGTTCGAAGCCGGTTCTTGATTGACAACCAAGAATTTCTTGAGCTGAGGAAGGAGTTGAGGAGTAGTTTAGATCCTTAGTTTCTAAGTTTATAGCTGTAGTTTCAATTCGGCACTGTTATGTTCTGAAATTCTGCTGTAGTTACTGAATTTTTCGATTCTTGAGTTGTTAGCTGTAATTTAGCTTCAATTCTGCAAGTAGAGTAATTTAGGAACCTGTTTAGCAATCGACAAGATCAAATTTCAGTTCATTTTAGTTCAATTTGCTAGCGTGCCAATTTCACGTGTTGCGTGCCAAGTTTAATTCAGTTTTGCTTTCTTTCCTTTGGTTTCTGCACTTGTTTTAAATTTCTGAGTTTCTTAGCTGTTAATTACTGCTCTAGTATTAGATAGATAGAGTGTTTAGTTCAAATAGCACTTAATTGTAGTTTTTCATAATCAAAAGTTAGCTAGCGTGCCAATTCCTTGTTAGAGTGTCACTTCATTCCTGCAATTGAGTTCAGTTTCAGAATTTTCATGTTTGTTTCAGTTTTAGTGAGCCAATTTAGTTGGTCTAAGTTTGTTTAGACTTTAAGTTCAATCCTGAATTTTGTTTAGTTTTGATAATTCGAAATTCCAATTTGTTTTCCACTTCAATCATTATCAAATCTGCCCTGTTTTTCATTTTGCAGCTTGTGTCTGAAATTGCATTTCTGCCCATTTGATTAGGAAATCTGAGTTGATGTTTTCCATCCAATTGTTTCTGATTTGCATTTGAATTGTTCGCCTCAGTTGCATCTACCTTACAGCAGCTTATAGGGTTGCAATTGGCATGATTTTCAGCACATAGTTTCCTTGTTTGCGTGCCCAAATGATGAATTCCTGCACTTTGTATCAAGCGGCAGCTGTAGCAGTATTTGGCATCAAGTAGCCATGATTTTTAGTGTGTTTGATAGCTTGAAATAATCTAGCATTGCAATTAGCCATTTCTGAATTTTCCTTGGATTTGCTTGTTTCATTAGATTGCATCTAGTTATGTGAGATGCCAATGCTTGGTTGAATTCTAATTTCGCATGATACATTGTTTGTCTTAGCTTATTTATTCCGAAAACTACATCACTGTTTTTACAGCATTGTTCAGCATTCCATTTTGTGTTCGAAATCATAAAATAGCTGCCAAAAATTTTGAAAGTGTTTGAGTAAGTTTCCATTAGTTGAGTTTTCCCTTTAGTGCCAACTTCTTGCTTAGTTTATTGGCTAAGTCTTCTAATTTCGTTTCTTCCATTGCAACTACATTTTTCAATTAAAATCCAAAAACCAAATTACTTGTTTGAAACCCAAAAATGACACATAACTACAAGTTTGAATCAAGCACGACAACTAGCCCCGAGAAAAATACGACCTGTGGCCCCTATATTACATTTTCAGATTTTGAGTTGTAAAAGGGTTTCCAGTTATTCATTCATATCTAAATTTGAGACCCACTTTCGTGACACATAGTTTGGGTTCGTCAGTACACACCCCCTATTGCCACATCATCACTTCCATTCTTCATCATCACGGTCGTAACATCACCGAAGGTGAAATGGCCGCGATGACTGACTTCGATGAGAGGTTTTAGGAACTTTTCCCTAGCTGGTGTAGAGGTATCGGGTACCGGGGTTTTGTCGTGGAGGCGTCAGAGAGATGGACCCCAGATCGACTCTAATGAGGACGTTGAGGTCGATGTAGCAGATCTGGCAGCTGAGGTTCGAGAGCACATAGACGAGCCCCCACCATCGACACTCTACAAGAGAGTGACACGACTTGAGACACAGATCCAGAGCCTCTGGAAGGAAGTGGAGGCAAATCATGCTGAAGAAATGGAGGCAAATCAGGCCTATTACACTGAGTACATGAGTGCCCTCAGAGCCAATAGGGAGACTAGTGACGCTCGATATCATGAGATGGTGTCGCTATTTCTATCCTGGCAGCCAGACTCATCGAATCGTCCCGGTCCCTCCTCCTAGTTTAGATTGGCATTGTATGATTGACTGTTTGACTGCCCCTACTCAGTAGGGTTGACTTATATTTGACTTGTATGACTATGATGGTTTTCTCCTTTTCCAGCTGACTTATGGAATTGACTATTTGCTTTTCTTGATGTTTATCAGGATTATGCTTGGTAGAATAGGCTTACTTTACTTCTGCTTTTCTGACTGTTTTACTCAATTTGAAAATCAGTTTTAAAATAATTTTTAAAAAATGCTTTACTTGATTTTCAAAATCTTTTTAGAATTTTTTTTTAATTTTTCGACTTAGTTTTATTTTCTAAAACTACCCCCTTCAAAACTAGGGTTTTTTCGCAAATGGACTTAGCCTAGGCCCTAACCCTAGAAATGCATGCACCTATAGATTTAGAAGCCAGCATCTCACAAGCACCTTAGGGTACTTTTGAATGATAACCTAGAATGAGTTGGGATGCTTAGGTCTTTACCTTAATTCAAGATGCTTTAAGTCAGTGCATCTGTAGTAATTGGGTCACTAAATACAAACTAAACAGTGATCAGGTTGAGTGTCAAGTTTAAGTTTAGAAAATCTAACTTGAACAGAACACTTAACTTGACTAACCCTAGCAAAAACTAATGTTTATAATAGTTAGTAAGTAGCTAATTGGGTTAGACAGAACCCTAAAGAGATAATTGAAATTGGTTTGGTTCAGTGTATATCTTGAATTGGTTCAGTACAGAACATTATTCTTTTGTCATATCCTTATGCAATTTTTTTCATATTGCTTTGTTTTTTATATATGGCAAAGGGGGAGAGATAGGAAAGGAGAGAAAGTTTAAATTTCAAAGCACTTAATCTAAGTTTTTTTCAAACTATTTCAAAGTACTTAATCTAAGTTTTTTTTCAAAACTATTTCAAAGTACTTAAACCTAGTTTTTTTTCAAAGTACTTAAATCTATTTTTTTCCAAAACTGTTTCAAAAGTACTTGATCTAAATTGTTTTTAAAATTTTTATTAAGTACTTGACCCAAGCAGTTTTTCAAAAGTTTTTTTAAGTACTTAAACATAAGTTATGTTCAAAATATCTCTAAGTACTTATTTCTAAACTTCTAAAGTACCTTCAGGAGATATTTTAGAATTTTTTTTCTAAGTATAGATTTTTCAAAGTGCCCAACCAAATTCTTCTTGGAAAATATTTTTCTAAAATTTCTTTTGAAAAATGTTCTAAGTATTGAAAAATTAATTCCATCTTTAGACTTAGAAATTTTTTCAAAACCCCACGAACCTTTGAAAAAACTAGGGGGAGATTCCTTCCAGGGGGAGGAAACTAAACTGTTATATCACCTGTCTTGATTAACTTAACTTTTTGAATCGGGTTGCCATAAATCAAAAAGGGAGAGATTGTTGGTGCGGACAGCACCCAAGTTGAACCTGTGTTTTGATAATGGCAAAGGGTTCAAAAGGTTAAGATGTTATGTTTATCTAACATGCTACTTGAGTGTACAGATTGAAGTCCTAGCGAAGGACTGCTAGGCACCTAGCGAAGGACTGCTAGGCATCAGAACCCTAAGACCTGGCGAAGGGCTGCTGGGCAACTAGCGAAGGACTGTTAGGAGTCGAAGACCTAGCGAAGGACTGCTAGGCACCAGGCGAGGGACTGCTTGGAACCGAAGACCTGACGAAGGACTGCTGGGCACCAGGCGAAGGACTTCCTGGTACTGAAGACCTGGCGAAGGACTGCTGGGCAAAAGTCCAACTGGAGGAGCCGGTTGGCAACAGGTAAATTCTTCTGAGAGGAGTAGGTGAGGACGCGTTCCCCGTCGAGGGAACAGTAGGCGTCGGTTCGACCTAAGGCTGCATTTAGGAGACCCAAAGTCAGAACCAAGACAGCTACGGCTGTAAGACTCACTAACATACTTGCTTTATCATGTTTGGTACTAACCCTGGATGCAAGACCGAAGGAAAGAGTTTCTGCAGCTCAGAACGCCTCAAAGGAGAGAGGCAGCAGCTGGGTTGGGTGCCCGGGAGGTCCCGGGCGCCCCAGGTAAAAGCCAAACAAGAATTGAGCAAGAATACGCTTCGGAAGCTCACTGGGCGGGGCACCCCCATGCTCCCGGGCGCCCCCGTGCTCCCGGGCGCCCCGGATGCCTCGGGCGCCCTGGGTTCAAGCTAACGAAGCGGATAGAGTTTAACTCAGCGAGAAGCCAGCGGATCGGGTCACCCGGGCGCCCCCTGCGTCCCGGGCGCCCCCGTCAAACCTCAGCCTGATCCTGGAGGGATAATGGCTGACCGAGAGTTTGCCGGATCAGGTGACACGTGGAGGGGGCCCCCAACGTCTCGGCCGCCCCAGGCTCACTATATAAGGAGCTCGACCCCCAAGGCTTCTCAACACATTCTTCCAACGCTACTACGCTCTTCGACTCAAGCGCTCTGCTCTGGAAACCTCCCATCTCGAGATTGAAGCGCTGCCGACGACCCTCTGCTCCGAAGTACAATCCACACCGAGCGTCGGTAACGAAAGAGCTTAATTTTCAGTTTACTGTACTACAACTATAAAATTTCTCTGTAAACATTTGCACACATATAGAATTGCCCGCAGTAAACGGTCAACGTCCGTGGGCCTTGGAGTAGGAGCCGACCACGACTCCGAACCAAGTAAAATCGCTTGAGTTCGCATTTGTGTTTCTTTATTTTCCGCTGCCTATTCTCTATTCGAATCCGAAACGTTTTACGATATTCACCCCCCTCTATCGTTCTTCTCGATCCAACAGAAGTGATTTCTGTTGGATCGGAGTAAATCGATAGAGGGGGAATATCGATCTTAAAATTTTCGGATAATTTAAGAGAAATACGCAGCGAAAAATACAAAAATAATCGCTAACAATTTTTCTTTTTTACTTGGTTCAAAGTCGCAGTCGGCTCCTACTCCAAGGCCAACGATCCTTGACCATTTACGATGGGCAATTCTATATTCGTAGAAATAATTATAGATTTGAGTACAGATATAGAATCGGAAAAACAATTGTAACACTTAATGAAATTAACGATTTTACTGACGACCGAAGTGGATGGAGTTTCGGAGCCGTAGGTCATCGTTGGTGCTTGAATCGCGAATGCAGAGCGTGCTGGAGTGTAGCGCTTGCTCTAAAGTGTTGAAAGTGAGATTTGCAAGTTGTGTGGAAGCCTTGGGGGTGAATGCCCTTTTATAGTCTACTCTTGGGCGCCTGTGTTGAAGGGGCCCCCTACACGTGGCCTCTCTTGCGCGAACTCCAATCCGCAGGCTCGGTCAGTGCTTATCCCCTTCATTGGGGTGCCTGAGCTGTCTGGGGCACCTGTATGGACACAGGCGCCTATCTTGACTTGGTTCAAAGGCTTTCGTGGCAGTTTGCTTTGATGGTCTCGGTTTGGCCTTGCATTGGGGCATCTGTATCCTTACAGGCGCCTAGCCCAGTGAGGCGCCTCCTTCCAATGAGGTGTCTGAGCTGCAAAAACACCATCCATTCGTTTCCTACAACCAGGGGTTAGTTCCAAAACACAAGAAGCAATATGTTAGACATTATTTACAGCCTAAGATGTCTTGGTTCTGACTTTGGGATTCCCAAATGGAACCCTAGGTCGAACCGACGCCTAATGTTCCCTCTATGGGGAACGCGTCCTCACCTACTCCTCTTGGGAGAATTTACCTTTTTGCCAACCGGCTCCTCCGGTTGGACTTTTGCTCAGCTTCACTCACCAAGTCTTCGGTGCCCAGTCCTCGACCAGGTCTTAGTGCCCAGCTTTACTCACCAGGTCTTTGGTGCTCAGTCCTCGACCAGGTCTTAGTGCCCAGCTTTACTCACCAGGTCTTTGGTGCTCAGTCCTCGACCAGGTCTTAGTGCCCAGCTTCACTCACCAAGTCTTAGTGCCCAACTTTAGGTCAGGACTTAGTTGTCCAGCCCGCGGCCAGGACTTAGTGTCCAATTCAATGAACCAGGACTTAGTGCCTAGTGTACATAGGACTTTCTTGCACACTTAATCAGCTTGTTAGATCACAACCAAATCTTAACTTTTGAACCCTTTGCCATTATCAAAACAAAGGTCTGACTTTGGTGCTTCCGGCACCAACAATCTCCTCCTTTTTGATTTATGGCAACACAGTTCAAAAAGTTAAGTTAAAGACATATTATAGTAATCTAACAATACTAACAACAGAATTTTAACTCCCCCTGAAATTCACATTCTCCCCCTGAAATTTTCAATATCATGTGGGTCTTGCAAACTTTCTAAGTGCTAAGTATTTTTCAGGTTTTAGCAAAAAATTTTAAGGTTTTTGACTAAGTATTATTTTTTAAAAAAAACAATTGTATTTAAGAACACTTAGGCAATTTTGAAAAGGTTTTGCAAGCCTGATTTGTTTCAATATTTTGACAACTTGCTTAGGCAGAACAAGTTTTGAAAACTGATTTTCCTTGCAAAGTTTTAACTTGGAAAAAAATTTTCCTAACTTAGAAACATTTGCTTAACAGCATTTTCATAAAAAGGAATTTGTTTGAAAAACTTTACTTAGCACATTTGCCAACAGATTTATGAAAAAAATAGTTTAGTTCAGGCAAATTTGTTTACTAAGAAAAAACTTTTTTAGAATTGTTTTCCAAAAGACACTTAGAAATTTTGAAGCCTTTTTGAGTAGAGAAAGTTTGAAGCACTTGAAACATACTTAGAAAAATTTTAAAACTTTCCTAACTTATAAACAAGTTTTTAGAATAAATTTGAAATACTCAAAATAGTTTAAAAATATTTTTAAGTACTTAAAGAACTTTGAAATATTTAAGACTGAAAAGTACTTGAAAGCTTAGCACTTAGAACTTTCTACTTTACTTTTTTTTAAAAAATTCCCAAATTTTCCCTCTTTCTTTTGTTCTCTCCCCCTTTGCTATATATATAAAAAAAATTGATACTAATAACAACAAATAAATTAGAGCTAGTAATAAATTTAAAATTCTATATTGAACCAACTCCAAAAAAAATTGGACCAAACCAAATTAAACCACCTTGTTCGGGTCGTGTCTAACCATGTTAGCTACTTACTAACTGTCATAAACAGTAGCTTTCGCTAGGGTTAGTCAAGTTAAGTGATCTGATCAAGTTAGATTTTCTAAGCTTGACACTTAACCTGATTGCTGTTCAACTTGTATTTATTGCCCCAATTACTGCAGATGCACTGACTTAAAGCATCTTAAATCAAGACATAGACCTAAGCATCTCAACCCAGTCTAGGTTATCAATCAAAAGTACCCTAAGGTGCTTGTGAGATGATGGCTTCTAGATCTATAGGTGTATGCAGTTCTAGGGTTAGGGCCTAAGCTAAGTCCATTTGCGAAAAAGTTCTAGTTTTGAAGGGGGTAGTTTTTGAAATAAAATTAAGTTGGAAAACTATTTTAAATTTCAAAAACTTGAAAAAAATGATAAATTTGCAAAATTTTCAAAAAAAATTAAGAAAAATAGGAAAGATTTTAGGAAACAATATAAATCAGTCCTACTCTACTAAGCACAACCCTAACTGCCTTCTTGGTGAGCTAAACTCAGACTTGGTAAGGGATCAATGAAGATATCAGCTAAGTTAGATTTTGAGTCCACATATTTAAGTACTATTTCACCCCTGGCTACATGATCCCTTACAAAATGATGTTCAACTTCTATATGTTTTGTTCGGGAATGTTAAATTAGGTTTTTAGTTAAGTTGATTGAACTAATGTTATCAATATAGACTTGGGTTTGGGTGTAGTCAAGCTGGAACTCCTTAAGAGTGTGCATCATCCACAAAAGTTGTGCGACCCATTCTCCTAGGGCAACATATTCTGCTTCTGTTGTGGACAGTGCTACGCAGTGTTGCTTTCTGCTACACCAGCTGACTAGGCTATGTCCTAATAGTTGGCAACTTCCACTTGTACTTTTTCTATCTAACTTGCACCCAGCATAGTGAGAGTCAGAATATCCTGACAATTCAAAGGTAGAAGTCCTAGGATACCAAATCCCTACATTTAGGGTACCCTTAATGTACCTAAGTACTCGTTTTAGGGCTGCTAAGTGGGATTCCTTAGCACAAATTTGGTACCTAGCACACATTCCTACAGAAAATAGGATATCAGGTTTGCTAGCTGTAAGGTAAAGTAGACTACCAATCATACTTCGGTATAGCTTAAGATCTACAGGCTTACCTTTAGGATCACTATCAATTTTGACATTTATGGCCATAGGGGTACTTATGCTTTTGGAGTCATCCATTTTAAATTTTTTTATTAACTCTTTAGCATACTTGGATTGGTGAACATAATTACCGTCTCTAGTCTGTTTAATTTGTAATCCTAAGAAAAAGTTGAGCTTACCTACCAAGCTCATTTCGAATTCACTTTTCATTATTTTACAAATTCTTTTAGAAAGTTTGAGTTGGTGGATCCAAAAATTATATCGTCAACATAAATTTGGGCAATAAAAATATCTTTTTTTAATGTTTTAATAAAAAGGGTGGAGTCAATTTGACCTTGGTTAAATTTCTTAGAAATTAGATAGGTTGATAAACGTTCATACCATGCCCTAGGGGCTTGTTTCAACTCATAAAGTGGTTTTCTAAGTTTAAAGGCATACTCAGGTTTTTCTAAGTCCTCTAATCAGGGGGGTTGTCCTACATAAACTTCTTCTTTGATAAACTCATTCAAAAAGGTAGACTTAACATCCATTTGGTATAGCTTGAACCCTCTATGGGCTGCAAAGGCTAATAGCATTCTAATTGACTCAAGTCTGGCTACTGGGGCATAGGTTTCATCATAGTCTAATCCTTCGACCTGACTAAACCCTTTAGCTACTAAGCGGACTTTATTTCTAACTATTTCTCCTTGATTATTTAATTTGTTTCTGAACACCCACGTAGTATCTATAACAGATTTACCCTCAGGTTTAGGTACTAGTTCCCAGACTTGATTTCTTTCAAATTGGGATAACTCCTCCTGCATATCTATGATCCAATCAGTGTCAGGTAGGGCTTCCTCTATAGTCATAGGTTTAATTTTTGAAATTAACGCGATTTGACTAAGATTTCTATAGGAAGACCTAGTTCTGACTCCTAAGGTTGGATCACCCACAATTTGATCAAAAGGGTGACTGAGTCTGGGTTTCTTGGTTCTTCTAGTACTAGGTTCAGCCTCAGGTTCGGCTGGACGGTTTGGTTCAGTGTTTGGTTCAACTACTTGGGTCGGTTCAGTTATAGGTTCAGTTGATACCTCAGTAGTTGGTTCAAGAATTAGTTCATTTAGAGGTTCAATCAATGGTTCAATTGATGGTTCAAGTGTTGATTCACTATCTTCCTGATCAATATTTGATTGGTTTAATTTTTGGTTATCAGTTTTTGGTTCAATTTTCTCATCAAAAATTAAGTTAGTCGTTTCTTCAATTTTGTGAGTTTGTTTATTGTAAACCCTATAGGTCCTACTAGTTGTTGAATATCCTAGGAAGATTCCTGGGGTTGACTTGATTGAAACTTACCTAGGTAGTCCTTGGTGTTCAAGATATAGACTTTGCACCCAAAGACTCTTAGGTAGTGTAGGTTAGGTAGTTATGATAATATAACTCATAAGGGGTTTTATCATGCCTTTTGTTAATTAGAACCCTGTTTTGGATGTAACATGCTGTGTTTATCGCTTCTGCCCAAAATTGATTAGCTAAGTTAAATTCATTTAACATGGTTCTAGCGGCTTCCTGAAGGGTTCGATTCTTTCTCTCTACTATCCCATTCTGTTGGGGGGGGGGGTTCTAGGACAGAAAAATTCATATATGTACCCATTTATTTTGCAAAATTCTTCAAATCGTTGATTTTCAAATTCTCCCCCGTGATCACTTCTAAGTCTTTTGATTTTAGTATCATTTTGGTTTTCAATCATTTTACATAGGTCAATAAATAAGTTCAAAGTTTCATCTTTGGTTTTTAGGAAACTAACACAGGAAAACCTAGAGTAATCATCGATAATTACTAAGCAGTACCGATTCCTGCTTAGTGACTTGGCTCCGTGTGAATCAAATAGGTCAAGGTGCAAGAGCTCAAGTGTCGTTTGGGTTAAGTCTGATTGAATTGATTTGTGAGCAGACTTCGTTTGTTTGCCTAGGTTACATGAGTTACAGATTGTATTTTCAAAATTCTTAATTCTTGGTACACCTTTAATTAAACCAAGTTGGGTAATTTTAGAAATTAGTTTAACATGAGTGTGACCTAATCTCCTATGCTAGAGGTTGGATTCTTCTAATTGAGTCAAGAAGCTTTTTGGTACTAAAGGTAAATTAATGGTATAAACATTATTTTTCATAGTACCCTAAAGCATGACTTCTGAGTCTTGCAGGTTTCTAATCAGACAGTCAGAGTTGGTGAATGTAACTAAATAGCCAGTATCACATAGTTGACTTATGCTAAGCAAATTGAATTTAAAATTGTCAACCAAGAGTACTTTCTTAATTACAAAATCAGACTTGAGTTCAATGTTATCTGACCCAATGACTTTGAGTGTAGCATTATTGCCAAATGCTACTGAGCCTAGGTTCTTGAACTTGATTTTGGTGAATTTTAATTTGTCTCCAGTCATGTGTCTGGAGCATCCACTATCCAACATCCACTGGTACAAATCTTTATGTTCCTACATATAAAGTATTTGTTGATTTGGATCCATTAGAGTTAGGGATAGCTTAAATTGATTTTCACAGCCTAGTCTGTCTCACCCAATCTAGAATTATCAATCACGTTAACCTTATGGGTATTGTGAGACAAGTTTTCAAAAATTAAAGATTTTAATTTTTAAAAAAACATGGTTAATTTTGAAGACATCTGATTAATTTGAAAATTTTATGAGGTTAAGTTTATTGATTTTGAAAAGTGGTTGACTCTAAGATTACTTGAAATTTGTGTTAGATTCAAATTTGATAAAGAGTAAATTGAATTTGAATTTCAAAAATCGGCTTCGAGGTCTTGGCAAGGCACAAGGCCTTCTTTGGCCGTAGCCTTATTGGATCATCAACCCTTTCCTTGACAAAACCTTTTAACGAAGTTTCATTTTCAACATTACTTTTTGAGAAATTCTTGTTTAACTAGTTTGGGTCTTGGATCGGTAGCTTCAGCTAGTTCCACCAGACTAAACAGACCAAGTAGGGTATACTTGAGCTTATTAGAAGGGCTTCCCTAACGTACTATCATCTCACCTCCACCCAATACTAGGTTGTTCAAGTTTCAAATAAATCATTTTCTCCTTAAACTAACCAGTCCTAAATCTAAGCATGATAATTAAAAATAGTAAAAATAAATAATCAAGCATGTAATTAACCAAAAAAAATTATCTAATTATAAATATGGTTTTTATATTGGCTCCCCCTGGACTATATCCTCGATAATGGTTAGGCAAGATGTGAATCTTGTCCTTGGGGATTCAATACTGGTTTGGTCCAACTTGTTTGTACAAACAGAGCTTGGGGACCCATGCTTGGACTTGGGTTCTAGGTTGGTTCAATACAGCATAATAGGAGCATTGTCTTGACTTGGTTCGATAATTGAGTCCAGATCGGTTAAGAACGGACTTCTGCTTTCCAAGGATCATGTCAAGACCCTTGGAACCCGAAGTGAACCATTCTAAGCCAACTCTGAGCTCTTTGACTTGAGTCTTCAAGGACGAATTCTCTTCCTCAAGTTTTTGAACTTGAGTTAAGCTTCCTTCCTGAACTGGCTCAGTCAAGGACCTCGAGTTGACTTCCTCTTTCAGGAGTTTTACTTCTTGTCGGAGGGACTCAACCCGGATTTTGGCTTTCGCCAAGTTGCGAGATAAATAAGAAATTAATTTTGAAAGTTCATATTCTGAGTAACCTCTTACCGTGATTTGCCCATTTTCTGAGATTGTGCGTCTTCCATCGTCTGGTTCCGATTCCGATCCGGAGTCGACGTCTTCCGAGGCGGTTAGGGTGAGAAGATTTACGTACGGGACTTCGGAGGAGGAGGAGGAGGATTCATCCCAAGTGGCTTGGAGAGCCTTCTTTCTTCGCGCCTTCTTTGTTTCCTTCAGATTGGGGCACTTTGATTTGAAATATCCCTTTTTGTTGCATCCGTAGCAGGTGACATTAGTCTTGCTCTTTGAGCTTGTTGAAGGTTCTGCTGAATCATCCTTTTTTCGGCTTGATTTCTTCTTGCTAGTTTGGTACTTAAGTTCCTTGTAGTAATCTCGAGCTAGCCGAACTAGCTTGGGTCGATCCCCTTCGCTATCTTCTGAATCCGAGTCTGAGTCAGACTCAGGTGCTGGTTGAGTCTTCTTCTTGGGGGCTTTGCCTTGAGATTTACCTGCAACGAAAGTTATACCTTTCTCGATCAAGGTAGTGTTAGTCTGTTCGTGTTGTTCTAATTCAGAGAAAAGTTCATCTAATTTTATCTCAGATAGGTTCCTTGAAACTTTGTAGGCATCTACCATAGACGCCCACAGTGAGTTTCTCGGAAAAGACTTAAGCGTATACCTGATCAAGTCACGATTTTCAACCTTGTGACCTATCATGTGCAGCCCGTTCATCAGTTCTTGAATTCTGGCGTGGAGTTGGGCCGCAGTCTCACCGTCGTGCATCTTGATGGTATAGAGTCTGTTCAGTAACAGATCTCTTTTATTGATCCTGGTGTCGGAAGTGCCTTCATGCAGCTCGATCATCTTGCTCCAAAGTACCTTCGCGCTGTTGAAGGGTCCCACCCAGTTCAGTTCCTCCTTGGTTAAGCCGCATTGCAAAGTCTGGGTTGCCTTTGCATCGGCCTCGATTTTCTTCTTTAGCGAGGTGCCCCATTCAGTATAATGTTGTGTCACTCCTTCTGTGTTCTTGGGAATTTCCAGCCCGGACTGGATGATTATCCACAAGTCCACCTGAGTTTTCAGGTGGACATCCATCTTGCTTTTCCAGTAGGAGAAGTCTTCTCCACTGAAAAGAGGAGGTCTGGCAGTGCTGTATCCCTCTTGCATGGCCATTAGGTTTACTGAAAAAGAAAAACCAAAAAAAAACTTATTCCAAGACTGAGTCTTGGATGAGTAGTGCGGGACGAAATTAATAATAACGCAGAAAGATTGAGTGGTATTGCACCAACCTCGATTAACGAGAAAATTCGAACGAAAAGAATAAAAAAATCATAAATCCAAAAAAAATCTCAAACTGGTGGTTGCACCAAGTTTGAGCCACCTGCTCTGATACAACTTATTGGATCGGAGTAAATCGATAGAGGGGGTGAATATCGATCCTAAAATTTTCGGACAATTTAAGAGAAATACGCAGCGGAAAATACAAAAGCAATCACTAACAATTTTTCTTTTTACATGGTTTGGAGTCGCAGTCGACTCCTACTCCAAGGCCCACGGTCCTTGACCATTTACGATGGGCAATTCTATAGTCGTAGAAATAATTACAGATTTGAGTACAGATATAGAATCAGAAAAATAATTGCAACACTTAATGAAATTAACGGTTTTACCGACGACCGAAGTGGATGGAGTTTCGGAGCAGCAGGTCGTCGTCGGCGCTTGAATCGCGAATGCAGAGCGTGCCGGAGCGTAGCGCTTGAGCGAAAGTGTGAAAGCGAGATTTGCAAGTTGTGTGGAAGCCTTGGGGGTGAACCCCCTTTTATAGTCGACTCCTGGGCGCCTGTGTTGAAGGGGGCGCCTACACGTGGCCTCTCTTGCGCGAACTCCAATCCGTAGGCTCCGTCAGTGCTTATCCCCTTCATAGGGTGCCTGAGCTGTCTGGGGCACCTGTATGGACACAGGCGCCTAGCTTGACTTGGTCCAAAGGCTTTCGTGCCAGTTTGCTTAGATGGTCTCAGTTCGGCCATGCACTGGGCGCCTGTATCCTTACAGGTGCCTAGCCCAGTGAGGCGCCTCCTTCCAATGAGGCGCCTGAGCTGCAGAAACACCGTCCGTTCATTTTCTGCAACCAGGGTTAGTTCCAAAACACAAGAAGCAACTATGTTAGATATTATTTACAGCCTAAGCTATCTTGGTTCTGACTTTGGGTTTCCCAAATGGAACCCTAGGTCGAACCGACGCCTAATATTCCCTCTACGGGGAACGCATCCTCACCTACTCCTCTCAGGAGAATTTACCTTTTTGCCAACCGACTCCTCCGGTTGGACTTTTGCCCAGCTTCACTCACCAGGTCTTCGGTGCCCAGTCCTCGACCAGGTCTTAGAGCCCAGCATTACTCACCAGGTCTTTGGTGCCCAGTCCTCGACCAGGTCTTAGTACCCAGCTTTACTCACCAAGTCTTTGGTGCTCAGTCCTCGACCAAGTCTTAGTGCCCAGCTTCACTCACCAGGTCTTAGTGCCCAACTTTAGGTCAGGACTTAGTTGCCCAGCCCGTGGCCAGGACTTAGTGCCCAATTCAATGAACCAGGACTTAGTGCCTAGTGTACCTAGGACTTTCTTGCACACTTAATCAGCTTGTTAGATCACAACCAAATCTTAACTTCTGAACCCTTTGCCATTTTCAAAACAAAGGTTTGACTTTGGTGCTTCTGGCACCAACAATCTCCGGAGGTCCTACTGGAGGAGACTCTAACCAGGCAAGGAAGGCCCACACTTGGCGACTGGAGAACTATTCCATCGGAACAAGCAGTAGCCAGCGCAGAGGCCCCGTCATCTCATTCGGCCCAGATGACGTAGACGACGTGGATACCCCTCATGAGGACGCCCTGGTAATTCTTGTACGCATAGCTAATTATGAAGTTAGGCGTATCTTCATGAATACAGGTAGTTCTGTGAACATCCTGTATAAGGCGGCCCTGGACCAGATGCAGATCGATGAGAATGAGTTGTGTCCGGTCTCGACTCCACTCTTTGGCTTCACTGGATGCCGAGTGCAACCAATAGGGAAAATCTCCCTATCCTTGTCATTGGGAGATGACACCCTGGAGAGGATGAGGAGGACTCCTTTCCTGGTCGTGGATGCGCCCTCGTCCTACAACGCCATTCTCGGAAGCCCAACACTCAGCGTATTCCAAGCGGTGGTCCCAGTCTACCACCAAAAAAATTAAGTTCCCGGTGGGCGAGCAAGTGGCCGAAGTCAAGGGGGATCAACTAGCTTCCCAGTGATGTTACAGCGGGGAGGTCAGGTTTGAAGCCCGCAAGAACCTGAAGGCTGATGAAGCTCTACAAATTGGCCTCGGCAACCCTCGAGAGGAGGAAGGGCCCAAAGAAGAACAGAGGGAGGCCAAGAGTGAAGAGGTTTAGATACACCCTCAATAAACAAAGATTGTTGCTGACCTCAGGCTGGAGCTGAGAACCCATCTGATCGACTGCTTGCTAAACCATCAGGACGTGTTTGTGTGGGCTATCGAGGAGATCAAAGAAGTCCCCCGCCTTGGCCATGCATCGCCTGCATGTGACCCTCGGAGCTCGGCCGGTGAAGCAGAGACGAAGTCATTTCACGCCCGAGCAGGACAAAGCTATCAGAGAGGAGGTCACCAAGTTGCTAAAGGCTGGACACATAAGAGAAGTTCAATTCCTAACTTGGTTGGCTAATGTAGTACTTGTCCCTAAGCCCGGGGGTAAATGGCGGGTTTGTATTGACTTTCGAGATTTTAATAAAGTTAGCCCTAAAGACTGCTACTCTCTGCCATAGATAGATTGGTAGATTCCAACTCTGGTTGTGAGTTTATTTCTATGCTGGATGCCTACCAGGGGTATCACCAAATTCCTCTCGCATCGGAAGATCAAGAAAAAGTCAGCTTTGTGATGGCAGATGACACATATTGCTATAATGTCATTCGTTTCGGGTTACGCAATGCCGGGGCCACATACCAACGGATGATGGACAAGGTCTTCAGGAATCAAATCGGGAAGAACATTGAAGTTTATATAAATGACATCATGGTCAAGACAGACAAGGGGAAAGATATGATAGCCTACCTGCAAGATACCTTCGCCACCCTGAGGGTCAACAGGCTGAAGTTGAACCCGGCTAAGTGTCTGTTCGAAGTGAAGAGTGGTCAGTTCTTAGGGTACATGGTGACAGAGAGGGGGATAGAGGCCAATTCAGATAAAGTGAAGGCCATCCTCGATATGCCCTCTCCTCGCAACTTCAAGGAGGTACAGAGGTTGAACAGTAGGATTACAACCTTGTCCAAATTCATCTCCAAGTCTGCCGACAGACCCTGCCATTCTTCAAAATTCTGAGAAAGACAGTCAAGTTCGACTGGGACGACCAGTGTGAGAAGGCGTTTGCAGATCTGAAAGCCTATCTGGCTGAGCTCCCCATCCTTTACAAGCCAGTGGAAGGGGAGACGTTGTCCGTCTACCTATCCACGGCCGAGCAAGCGGTGGGCTCTGCACTTATCCGAGAAGAAGATACTGTGCAATATCCGATCTACTTCTTTGGGCACCTCCTGAAAGATGCAGAGACACGCTACACTACAATGGAGAAGTTGGACTATGCTTTGGTATTAATGACCCAGAGACTCGAGCCATATTTCTTAGCGCACCCTATCATGGTTCTCACCAACAGCCCGCTGGGACAAGTTCTCACCAACCCGGAAGCTTCGGGTCGACTGATTAAATGGACAACAGAACTAAGCGAATATGAGATTGAGTACCAACCCTGTACTTCCATCAAGGCGCAGGCCCTTTCGAATTTCATGATCGAATCTGTTCCAGAGCCCAAAGCCAAAGGAGTCTGGAAGATCTATGTCGATGGGTCATCCAACAGCAAGCACAGCGTGTTGGTGCAGGAAGCACCATATCGAACCTTGTTTTGATATTGGCAAAAGATTCAAAGTTAAGTATTATATGTGATCTAATAAAGTTACTCAAGTGTGTAGGAAAGCCCTAGTTAATCTAGGCACTAAGTCCTGGTCGTGGGATGGGCACCTAAGACGTGACCAAGGGTTGGGCACTAAGTCCTGGCCGAGGGCTGGGCACCGAAGACCTGGTTCGAGGAATTGGGCACTAAGACCAGGCCGAGGGCTGGGCACCAAAGACCTGGTTCGAGGAATTGGGCACTAAGTCCTGGTCACGGACTGGGCACGAAGACCTGGTGAGTAAAGCTAGGCAAAAGTCCAACCGGAGGAGCCGGTTGGCAAAAAGGTAAATTCTCCTGAGAGGAGTAGGCGAGGACGCGTTCCCCGTCGAAGGAACAGTAGCCGTCGGTTCGACCTAGGGTTCCATTTTGGAGACCCGAAGTCAGAACCAAGACAGATACGGCTGTAAATATTGACTAACAATCTTGTTTGGTTTGTTTTGGAACTAACCTTGGTTGCAGGGAACGAAGGACTGTGTTTCTGCAGTTCAGAACGCCCCAAAGGAAGAGGGTAGGCAACTGGGCTAGGCGCCCGGGAGGTCTCGGGCGCCCAAGGTCAAAGCCAAAATAGCAAGAAAGCAAGAACGCTTCAAAACCACACTGGGCTAGGCGCCCCGGAGGTCCGGGCGCCCAAGGTCAAAGCCAAAGAGGTAATCGAAGCAAATCAGCCACGAAGCCAGCGGACCAAGTCAAGTTAGGCGCCCAGGAGGTCCCGGGCGCCCCAGTCAGCTCCAGAGGCCGAGTCGAAGGGGATAAGCACTGACCGAGCTGTAGATTGAGTTTTCCGCAGATGAAGGCACGTGTCAGGCGCCCCCAATGTCTCAGGCGCCCCCAGGAGCACTATAAAAGGGTGCTCGACCCCAAGGCTTCGACACAACAACTTTCTAACGCTCCAAAGCATTTCATTCAAGCGCTCCGATCCGGCAAACTCCGATTTCGAGATTCCAGCGCCGACGATGACCCTCTACTCCGAAGTACGATCTACATCGGGCGTCGATAACGAAAAGTGTAGCTCTTTTCATTTACTGCAATATTCTTGTACTGAAATTTGTAAATCTTTTGCGCGATTATAAAATTGCCCAAAGTAAATGGTCAAGGACCGTAGGCCTTGGAGTAGGAGCCGACCGCGACTCCGAACCAAGTAAAATACTTGTGTTTTTGTGTGATTGTTTTGTTTCCACTGCATTTACTCTTTCCTTAATTCGAAAAAAAAGTTTTAACGATATTCGCCCCCCCCCCCCCTCTATCATTTTTCTCGATCCAACACAGCGAAGTCGGAGTGCTAATGGTTTCCCCAGGGGATATACGTTGCATTTATCTATCCAACTCCACTTCCGAGCCACTAATAATGAAGCTAAGTATGAGGCGATACTTGTAGCTCTACAAGCAGCCAAGCACATGGGAGCTACTTGAGTCATCTTGCATTCGGAATCCCAGCTCGTGACACAACAAATAAAGGGCGACTTCGAAATAAAGTGTGAGCGCTTGCAGAGGTATGTAGCCATTTATGAGCAGCTAAAATCCTCTTTCACAGAGGTTATTCTGCGGAAGATTTCCCGAGCGGACAATGTCAAGGAGGATGAACTAGCCAAGTTGGCTAGCTCCATCTCTACATGGTAACTGGACGAGGCCAGTACCTCTGAAGAGACTGTAGCTCAGATTGAAGAAGCTGAAGGCAATACCTTAACTGATTGGAGAGATCCATATGTAGAGTTCCTACACAGCGGTAATACGCCGACGAGGACCAAGGAATCTGATTATTCCATCGCCAAGCTTCTAGATTTACATTGGTCGGGGATCAACTATACAGGAGAGTCTTTGCCCGGCCACTCCTCAAGTGTGTCGGGCTAGAGGAAGTCGACTATGTCATACGAGAAGTGCATGAAGGCATTTGCGGAAGTCACATTGGGGGAAGGTCTCTATCTAAGAAGATTATCCTGGCAGAGTACTTTTGGCCAACCTTACATGCAGACACCCTCAAATTCGTTACCGGCTACTCGGTTACTAGCCTACAGGCAGCGTATGCAACAAGCATACAATTGCCACATGATTTCCCGTAGCTTTGAAGTCGGAGACATGGTCTGGAAGAGGATCAAGTCGGTCGGCGACCCTGGGAAGTTGGAGTCGTAGTGGGGCGGACCCTACATCATCGCCAGAAAGCTCACCGAAGATAGCTACTATCTAGAGGACGACAAGGGCAAGAGGCTGGAGAGACCATGGCATGTCAATCATCTCCGACCATATCGTACTCGGTGAGATTTTGAGATGTCCAAATGTATTTGTATTCTTGTTGGCACTTCTTTGCAGTTTCAGTAATCAAAGAAGCAAACGAGATGTCTCTTAAAGGACCAAAAGTACTTGCCTGAAAAAACCTTACTGCCTCGTAGTGTTGCGGATGCCCGAGGTGAGTAGTTTTGATCATGGTGCTGCGGATGCCCGACCAAGAGCTGCTTGAACCCTACTGCCTCGCGGTGCTGTGGATGCCCGAGGTGAGTAGGCCTGGTCATTGTGCTGTGGATGCCCGACCAGGAGCTTCTTAAACCCTATAGCCTCGTGATGCTGCGGATGTCCAAGGTGAGTAGGCCTAGTCGTGATGTTGCGGATGCTCAACCAGGAGCTGCTTAAACCCTACTACCTCGCGGTGTTGCGGATGCCTGAGGTGACTGGGCCAGGAGCTGATAAAACCCTACTATCTCGTGCTGTTGCGGATGTCCTAGGTGAGTAGGCCTGGTTGAGGTGTTGCGGATGCTCGACCAGGAGTTGATCAAACCCTACTATCTCGTGGTGATATTGAGGTCCGAGGTAAGTAGGCCTGGTCGTGGGGATGCGAATGCCCGACTAGGGGCCGAGATAACCCTACTACCTTTAACCACGAACTTATGGATGGTTTGTCGGGATACAAAGGGGGGAAGGAAGCTAGCATGTAGGCGACAAGATATAAAGGAACACTATCAGACATTGAAGGCAAACATGATGGTTAATCATTGCTAGAGAGCCCATATCACAAGGGTAACAAGCTTCCTTTTACTTCCGAGGAGGATACATTGAAGATAACATCCTAAGAAAATACCAAATATATGTGTACATGGGAGGTACAATTATTAAACCACGCAAGGGAGATTGTTCCTTTGTCCAGGCTCACCTCCATTATCCTTGTCTCTCCTATGGCCGCGGAAGTAGATGGCGTCTCCTTGGGGTTATAACACCTTGGTCGTTCACTTGATGTAACAGAACGCCAACTCAGAATACAAATGCATGTCATTCAATCCCGAGTATGTCTTCACAAAGTGCTACAAAATAAGAGAGATATGTGGCGAATGACAAGCATTCCAGAGAAACATATCCACAAGAAGATTTAGGACAAAATCATGCAAAATTCCTTTCATTCCAAATAGATAAGTACACTAGGAGTTCAGTAAAGAAAGGAAAACAAGTGAAGAAACAAAAGATACATAGCACGAGTTTGGGAAAAAGGTCCTACAGTTCCTCATCTTCAGGAGGAAGCTCATCCCAAACTTGGCCAAACTCATGAAGCTCAGGTATGTGTCCGACTTCAGTAGTTGGGCCTTGTGGAGATGATTGATGGCACCATTGAAGCCTTGTTTAAGGCCCTTCAGGACCTTCCCAGCCAGAATATCTTCGAATTCATCGGACTCCAGAAACCTGGCCTTGAATTCTGCCTCGGTCTCTCTCAGTTGAGATGCCTTGTCAGCCTTGTAGTTTTGCAATGCAGCCTCACCTTCATCCTTAGCAGCCTTCAACTGGGCCACCTCAGATGACATTCGGTCTCTATCTTCCAAAGCCTCCTTGAGCCTCTCTGAGGTGGCCGAGACTTCAGACTGGGCTCGGGCGACGTTCTCCTGGAGGTCGGTCATGTGGTCAGCTGCAGCCTTTATCATAGATACTTTTTGGGCTAACTGGTACGCTTGGTCTTACATTCGACCATTTAGAGCTTCCGTGGAGGACTCCAGAAGTTGGACGTCCCCTAACAGCTTCTTCTCCCGGTCCTGGATTTGATCCCGCTCCCGGGTCATGTTGCGCAGGTCATTCGAAAGGGCAGCGACCCTCTCTGACATCAAGCGCTCCCGTATGTGAGAGTCATGCAAGGCTTCTTCTGAGGCCAGCAGGGTGTCCAGGTAGTACTCCACCTTCACCCTCAAGGCCCTGCTGACCTCCAACTGCATGTGACCTGCCTTGCGGGCGCGACCAGGCTCTGGCTTGGACTCCGCTACTCGCCGAACTAGGGCTTCAGTCTCCCTCCTGGAGTACAGCTGGTGGCCCGCAGTGACACAGTCATGCGCAGCCTGCAACCAAGAAAAATAAGGGTTAGAAGATATAAGCAAAGATAACAGGAGTAAAATATGATTACCTATAACAAAGACTTGTGTAGTTTGGCTAGAGGCCCGACCGACTCGTCCAGGCCCCTCAGTGAATCATATCTGGTCTGCATAGAGGACGTGTCATCGGAGGGGAGGACGCGCTGGATGGCGAGCTCCTCGGGGGGTACTGTTAAGGGGCCTAGCGTGTCTTCGGGGCCTATGATGTCCTCCTCCGAGCTAGACACTGCCTCGGAACTGCGGCTATCGGGGGAGGCGGCCTTCAGTTGCACCGGTTGCTGCCCCCTAGAAGCTGCCTTCTTCACCGCCTGGGCCTTCTGGCGCGAGCGCACGCTTGTCGGGCGAGGTTCGTCGCGTGCTGCCTCCTTGCCTTTTCCTACGACCGAGGCCTTGGTCGACGTGGCCGGGGTAGTTTGACGTACCGCTGTGGAAGAGGGTGCCTCCTTGAAGTGCTTGGATAGGGGCATTGTGTCCTCATAGTTGGGGACCGGCGAGTCCTCCTCCTCAGGGATAGAGGGGAGCTCGCAGAGTGTAAAGCGCCACAACTGTTAGATCGTAGACGTCTTACTAGAGGGGGTGAATAGCAACTTTTCGTTTTCTTCCTACAATTGTTAGTGCGCAAGCGGAAAATACTAAATAAAAACAAAACTAACAACTGAGACACACCTATTTACATGGTTCGGAGATAGAACTCCTACTCCGCAGCTGCCCATAAGGTGGGCGATCCCTAATCCGTCGGTGGATGACTCCCCGGAGCACCTCCAGCTAGATCTCGTAGCTCTTTGTGGGTGGAGAAACCTCTCCACAAGCTCTGGATACTACCTGAGTACAATATGCTACTAATAAGCTTCGACCAAGCAAGTTTCACCGAAGAACAGTAGCCTTAAATGAGCTCCTTTAAATAGAGCTCGAGTAGTAAATGGCCGCTACCAGTCGACTGCCCCTGGGGCAGTCGACTGGTGGAAAGAGCCTAAGGCTGAATTCTTTGTAAATGAAACCAGCTACAAAAAAATAGATCAAAAATTTAGTAGCCAAATAATTCAAATATGTAAAGATTTGCAATTAAGTCCAAAATAGCAATAATTTCTAGAACCTAGAATAAATTCACAATTAAGCAAGAAAAACATGGGTCAAACATGGATTTTGGCATCTGAAATAACCAACAAAATAGCACTTATCAACTCCCCCACTCTTAAGCTTGAGCGTCTCGCGAAACTACTAAGTATGTATCCCTTAGGCTCTTTCCAAGCATAATTAGAAACAAGTGAAAAGAAATTACCTAGGATTGTCAATTCTCAAAAATCTAAGCTCTATGGATTAGTATCTCGTCCTTAAATCAACAACTTAGCCTTTTCATCCTTTATGATTCATTGAGATGAATTTAACTCCCTAGCCTTTCAAAAGAAATTTTTCGTGGCTGTCTTCTTGAATTCTAACTTCATGATGAAAGTGGAGCTCACTTAAACACACATGCTTTTTGCACTACCATAGGCTTGCTTGTTATCTAATCTCCACCATTATTCATGATTAGGATCAACATCTACAAAAACAAGTGAAAAACATAGAAAAGGTAAGAAATGGAGTAAAAGCCAAGAAAATAGACAATTTGATGAAGTGGGAGACTTGGTTGCTCAAGAATGTTTCCAATGTGCTTTACCCCTCTTGTCAGTCCTCTAGTGAAATAAAAAGTGTGGTGAAGCCAATCTTGAACAATGCCTTTGATTTGGATGAAGACACCCCATTGATCTCAATGTGCCAATTTTGCCTTTTGCGTGCCACTTGTTCTCTCTTTTTTTTTCTAATCCTCTCTTTTTTTTCTAATCCTCTCGCGAAATCAGAAATGTAGTGGAACAAAACTTAAATTCGGATGAGAATTACTTCACTTGTTCCATGGTACCAAAACTCTTAAGTGCCAACCATGTTTCTTTTGTTTTGTTTCTTTTCTCTTTTTTTTTCTGTTTTGCTCTCAATCCTTCTTATGGAGCCAATCTTCATTTGGAAACACTTCGGATCAGGATTGGTTTCATGAAAACTTGAGACATCCAATAACACTTAGGGACAAAAATTTGATGTTCCAAATGTTACCTTCTCTAACTCTTGCAACTCACTTTTGATACACTCACTTCAAGTTGGCACATTTCGATTGCAATTTTTTTTTCTAATTCCAGCTCCACAACAACTAATTCCATACCTTGAAATTCTCTGATTGCCTTACATCAGTTAGCATCTAGGAGTAGTAGAGCATTTAAACTGTTTCACTCAAAAATTCTGCTCAACAAGTTGAATTTTAGCCATCTTCTTTCCATTTCCTGCTCTGCTTCGAAACTCCTAGCAGCCAAAATTTTTTTTCTTGTTCTGATAGAACCCTTACCAGCAATCCTTGCAACTCAATTCAATTTCTGATGATTGCAGAAGGTTGGATTCCAGCCTCCACACTGCATTTCCTTTCACTGCTGATTCCGGTCAGTAAATTCAAATCTGCTGCAAATAGATTGAGTTCAGGGAAGACCATTCTGCATCCTCTATTTAATTTCAGCAATACAATGCTAAATTAAAAACTCATATTCAGTTTAAAGTTGATACAGAACTGCTTGTATGGACACAAATTGATATGGTAAACAAATTTCTGCCCTTGAACTTGGCACAGATTTCTGCACTTGTCCAGCTCCACATTCCAATCTGATTTTTTTCCAATTCAGCTTCACAAATAATCTTTCAAGATATTCAACACTTTGCAGCTTACTCATTTCAACAGTTTCAAGTCGAAGTATCCCAGATTCCAAGTTGGACTCAGCTTGTATCATTTCAGCAGCTTGATACCTTGCTGTTTCCTTCAATTGTTAGCAAACTTTGCACTAGTTCAGTTCTGCACAGCTGAATTCCAGATTTTCTCACAATGTTTCTAATTTTTCACAGCTACGTTTTAGACTTCCTGGTAGCTGGTGAAAGTCTACTTCTCAATTTTCAGCAGCTATCCTTGCAATTCAGCTCAGAATTTCCTGCTTCTGACTTCTCAGCTTTAGCTCAGCTTCTTCTCAACTTTTTCTCAGCTTGATTTCAGACTTTACAAGGTGTTGCTGATCTTGACTTCCATAATTTTAACTTCCCAGTTTTTGATCCAACCCATTTCTGACCCAAAGTAGCAGATCTTTTTCTTCACTTTGGCACAAAATTTTTTTTTCTTTTTGCTTTGCGTACCAATTTTTTTTCCTTCTTCAGATTTTTCAATTGCTTGCCACTTGAATCTTCAAAGTATAATATGGAATCTAGATCTCCGATTGCTTCCATCTCTCTTGCTCATTCTTGACACCAAACTCACTCAAACTCATTCTTGGCACACGTAATTGTAGAAAAAAAAATTTCTCTTGACATGAAATGCCTCTTTGATACCAAATATTTCCAAAGCACTAGTCACTCCCCCATACTTAATCCTTTGTCCATCTCGGGCAAAGTAACATTAAAACTCATTCCAAACAAACAAGTCCATATAAAAATATGGTTAAGAGTAGGAAATAAGGAAAGAAAAGTAGAATAAACATGATTAGTGCCAAAAATTGATATGAAAATGTAAGCAAATTGATTAGTCTCTATAGATGCGATCCAATCATTGAAATATGGCTAATTCTCACTAGGTGCAAATGATTCATCTCAAATCATCAATTAAGAATTTAAAACCAAGTAGTACTCAAGCATCCAAGAATTCATCCATTAGCTCAAACCTTAAGTTTTAACAACCAAATTTAATTTATTTTCAAAAGACTCTAAAATGACATGAAGATAACCTAAAGGGATACATTTATTCCTAATCATGCAAGAAACAAATGTCCAAGAAGACTAACATGGTATATTCACACATTTATTAGCAAGGACTCAATTTAAAAGAAAATTCTACTTCTAGAAAACATAAAAATGAAACATGCAATGAAAGAAAATACAAGAAAGAACAAACTCCCCTTTATTTCTGGTGGACGGAGTCTATCAAGAAGTAGCCTCCATCGTGGTAGTGGAGGAGTATGGGTGGCTGAGAGAGCTTCCTTCATTTGATCTATGTCATGGTGCATGTCTCCCTCACACTTGAACGTTACAAAAAAATATTCAGGTGGCCGCAGGCGATTTAGGTACAAGACCCATGTAAGAAGTGGAGTGCTTCGAATTAAAGTAAAATCATCTCCTCCTTCTTGATGCCTTTAGAAAGTTCTTCTAGGAGGTTGGAGTCTGTTCAGATGAAGCACCCACTCCAGAAGTCTTCTGGACCCTGCAAAACCATGTAATACCTCTCTCAAGCGTGCAGGGTAAGAAAGAAATGAAATAATATCAGTCTCTGCATGAAATGTATCCAAAACTGCATCATATCCAATGAAATCAATTCTTGGTACCTCAATGAATTTTTCACAATTATTTTCTATAAAAAATGCATCCAGAAACTCATCACAAACAATGAAATCAATTTTTGCACTTCAATAGAAATTTCACCATTATTTTCCACCAAGGATGTATCAAGCAATGTATTACAACCAATGAAATCAACTTTGGGTACCTCTATGCAATTTTCACAATTATTTTCCATAAAGGATGTATCAAGAATATCATCATAACAAGCAATCTCAATACTAGGTGTGTCCAAATATTCACCACAATGAACAAAATCAATTTTAGGTGCCTTTACAGGTTTTTCACAAACAAATTTTACAGAAGATATGTTAGTAAATTCATCACAATGAACGCAATAAGTTTTAGGCACCTCTACGAATTTCTCACAATCGCATTTACATGAGGTGTATCAAAACGTGCTTCACATTCCACAAATTCAACAATAGGTGCCTCTATGAATTTCTCAAAAGAAATAGGAGGAATACTTACCTGATCGTGCTGAAGAATACCTGGAGGTTCTACAAGAGTATATGTAACTGCGGTCCCCTCCTGGTCAAGTACAAGCTCCACTTCAGGTTCAGGTTCTGGTGGACACTCAACTGAAGCAGGTGATTCTTGGGTTCTTGCTTCCACCATGCAAGTCCCTACACTTTCTGGCTTGTCCTCTGAATCTTCTAATGTATCCATCACTGTTGGTGGTCCCTGGGGCTTAGTGCAATCCCCTACACCTGTATAATCATCTCCTATGCATGCTCCTTCTGTAATATCTGCAACAACAATATCAAAAAAATTAGGATCATCAATAATACTATCATCACAAAATAAAAGATGAAAAGGGTCCTGTAGTGCTTCAGAATCTTCTTCTTGAGCTGAAAAATTTGGAAATGAATTTTGAACAAGAACTTCAGGAGGAATACATGCTGTAGGTGCCATGACATTAATGATTTCTTCTTTTTCTTCCACCAATTTTGCGAGATCACTTGAAAAAGGTCTTAGATTTTCTCTAGGGTCACCTTGAACAGATAAAAATTCAACTCCGGGGCTGTTTTGAATGGGAAAATGGGATGCTGGAAATTTTTCAGGAAATTCGACATTTGAAGTGTTTAAACTTGACACAACCTCTTCATTCCCCAAAGTTGATGCATAATCATACCCCTTAAAATCTTGAGTAGCTTGAGAAGATAATTGTTCTATTTGCATTTGATTCATTTGTATAATTTGTTGCAACATCTCTTTTATCCTTTGTTGTTGAGCCCCATTCTCATTAGGATTGTCAAAGCCTCCTTGGTTAGTGTGGAACACCTGTTGGTCTTGAAATATAAGGCTGCTGAAGACCAATAGTAGGCTGTGCATTCTGAAATGGGAGCTGTTGGGGCTGCTCAAATGGTTGGATGGGCTGATTAAACTATTAAAAATTGGGCTGGAATGATGGTTGAATTTGCTGAGAATTGTAGCCCTGGAAATCCTGGATCTGAGGTTGAAATTGTGGTGGTGAAAACTGAAATTGAGTGGGCTGGAAATTTTGATTTTGTGGCTGGAAATTCTGGTTGCGAGGCTGAAATTGCTGTGGAAATTGATATGGTTGCTAAAAATTCGAATTAACTTGGTACCCTTGCTGAATTCCTTGAAAAGGTAATTGATTTTGTTGATAGAGTTGCTGAAATTGGGGTTGGAATTGCTGAATTGGTTGCTCAAAATTTTGGAATTGTGGCTGCCCAATCTGAGTTTGCTGGAAATTTGGTAGACTTGGCTGAAAATCTTGCTGAAATTGTTGGAATTGTGGCTGAAAAAACTGATTTGGTTGCTGAAATTGTTGGAAAGATTAACATTGTGGCTGCCTTGCTGAATTTGATAGTTTGGTTGCTGAAAATTCGACTGGGACTGCTGAAAACATTGGTTTTGCTACTGAAACTGTTGACATGGCGGCTGGTAAGTAGATGAATGACTGTTGGATTTTTGTTGATTAACATAATTCACCGAAAACTTTAACTCTGACAATGCACTTTTGAGCTCTTTACAGTCCTCTGGTGAAAACATTTTGATCTTACAGCCCTGTCACAAAACAAACAAGAAAAATGACAGCAACCGTATACAAAAGATAAAGCAAAGAAAATAGAATCAAATGACATGTTCATAAGCATACAAGCAAAAATTAAACAACTCAACTAGTAGTTCCCCGGCAACGACGCCAAAAATTTGATGAACCCTAACTAGGTGTCACGAATGTGGGTCTCAAAATTTAGATATGTGAAAAGCTGAAAACCCTTTTTGCTATCAAAGAATAAAAACGTAGTAAAGGGTCACAGGTCGTATTTTCCTAGGGCTAGTTGAGCCTGCTTGATTCGAGCTCGAGTTTATGTGTCGTTTATGAAATTTTGGGTTTCAAATAGGATTTGGTTTTGGTTGCAATCAGAAATGAAAATGCAATGGATAGAAGACACAAAACGGCTGTAAAACAACCTAATTTCAAGCTCAATAGCACACTTAGAAATGAAGTTAACTTCAGCTGAATTAAAACTCACAGCAACCGAGTGCAAAACAAGCTGTCCACTATTTGAAAATTGGTTTTCCCTCGATCTAAGCTTGCAGAAATGTTACTAATAACGTGCAGGGATGAAGAGTACAACTCAGTAACAATTCGAATGCAAATGGAACTGAACTTAAGGGCAAGAGCTCACTAAAGATTGAGCTAAACTTGATACCACTCAAAGCTGAACATTTCACTTGATACAAAGTGCAGAAATGTGACTGAATTGCAGAAACGAACAGATGAAATTCAGTGACAAGCTAGATGAAAAACAGCTGATTTCAATCTCCATAACACACTAGAATTAGCATTCAACTTGTCACCAACTAGTGCTGAAATTTCACTTGAAGCATAGAAAAAAAATGAAGCAAACTTGATACACAAGGGAGGTGTTTATATGCCAAAGCTGCTGCTAAATGCAGAAATATCATTGGACAATTTCCGAATTGGATTGATCAATTCAACTTGAAAGATACATCTATTAGAGAAGTGCCATGCGTGAATGAATGCAGGAAATCAGGGATAAATGGAGAAATTCAGAAATGCAGGGAAGAATTCAGAAATGAACTGGATGCTAAAACCAAAACGCAAGCTAAATTAATTGCACAAATTAATGTTCAGATAAAATTCGGAACAGCTAATATTCCATTGATACAATTTCAGAATTAACAGATTGAAACACTGCAGCAATAAACCTACTACTACCGAATGCAGAATTCAAATGCTGAGAAGTAGAAACACTTCGATCACAGATCAGGCAAAGCAAGCTGAGACGAAGTGCTCCAAGCTAGTGTTCAAATTCGATTCAGAAGATCAAATTCACTTACAGACTAAATGCATTACAAACTAAGAATTGCAGAAAATGAACTGAAGTGCAGAAAAGTTGATACGCAAGCTGAAACTAAAAACATGAAACTGATACGCAGCAGTGAAGAATGAATTAGACTGAATTGAAAAGGGTTTGCTCACTAAACAAACTCCCTAGCTACTTAACTTGAAGAATTAAAACCTAATTAAGACAGAATCGAATTGGAAAAGAAAACTAATAGCTGATACAAAAAGTTCAGAAATGAAACACTTGCAGGATTCGAAAACTACAGCTAAATAAATTGGAAATTCACTAAACAAACTAATCCTCAATCACTCCCTTAGCTCAAGTACTCCTTGTTCGTCACACAAGGGCAAGCCTCGAACCCGTAAGCTCCACAAATCACTGGGAAAACTCAATCTGCGATCAAATCCAGCTCAGCTTGCTCAAATCTGAAATTTCCATTCGAATTCCTTCAATTCAGTGGTGTCCGATTGTGCTGTAGCTTGTGGATGATCCAAGCACTCCAGGGAACCCCTCTGAACTGCTCGGGTGATGAAAATGGCGCACAACTGATCCAAAGGAAGCAAACGGCAGAGCCAAGGAGACCTCACATCAGCTCCGTTTCTTGGGCAGGTTGAGGCTGGAAACTTCACCGAGAGACCTTCCCAATGACCTAGCACTTATCTAAACAAAGAATTGAGGGTCGCGCCCCTTAGATGAAGAAAAAATTGAAGGAAAATGAAGAACAACGAAGAAGGAAATGTTGCGGCGAAGAAGACGTGACAACTGCAGCTGAGGGGAATTTTCAATTAAATACTTAAGAATGAACGACCCAGATTGTTTTGAGAAAATCCAACGGCTGATCTTCATCCGATCTGAACCAAATTTTGATGATGTTGATCAAGGGTCAAGATCTGCCTCGGGGTAGCTCGGATCTTCCAGATTTGCAAATGATGGCCCAGATCAACCTGATCTTTGGATGGACAGTCTAGAGCCCTCTGAGCTTGATCCAACGGTTGAATGATCTCTGATTGGGATGAAAATCTCAGATCATGACCTCAGTGCTTGATCAGCCCTAACCCTAGCTCGGATTGACTCAGATGGTCCCAGATGGCTCAGATCTTGCCGTTTTGAATCGGACGGCTCAGATTTGTCTAAAACTTGATCACTCGATCCAGGTCCACTTCCGACTCAAATTTGACCCAGCATAACCTAGATCCGTGATCCTTTCATGTCTACAAAAATAGATCAAAAATTTAGTGGCCAAATAATTCAAAAAATATCAAGATTTGCAATTAAGTCAAAAATAGAAATAAGTCCTAGAACCTAGGGTAAATTCACAATTAAGCAAGAAAAACATGGGTCAAACATGGATTTTTGCATCTGAAATAACCAATAAAATATCACTTATCAGTGCCACGTCATTCACTATGCTTTTCGCTCTCCCATTTTCACTCTTCCTATCATTTCTCTTTTTGAAAGGAGTATTGAGCTTTTTTTTTAAAAAAAATGCAAGTACTTTTTGAAAAGTATATTGAACTTATTGAAGAACGGCAAGTACTTTTGAAAAAATATTGAACTTTTTGAAAATATTTGTACTTAAAAAAATATTGACCTTAGTATTTTGAGAAATATTGTGCAAAAAATTTGTACTTTGAAAAGATTATTTTGCACTTTGAAAAAATTATTTTGCACTTTGAAAGATATAGGTACTTTTGAAAAATATAGGTAATTTTGAAAAATATTATGCAATTTTTGAAAAATATAAGTACTTTGAAAACACTAGTACTCTTGAAAAATTGTAGTACTTTACTTGACTTAGTTGTTTTTCCAATCTAACACAATCCTAGGAAACCTTGCTAACTACAAACATTTTTAAGTGTCCTGAAAAATTCTTCAAATTCAAGTAAATATTATTTCCAAAAGTATTCCAAAAAAATTTGAAAGTGAAGAAAAATGATAGTATTTAAAAAAAATTACTTATGTTTTCTAAAAGATTTAAAAATACAATGCATGCAAACATATTATTTTGTTATTAAATGATTCTTTTAATTTGACCTCCCCCTAAACTTGACCCAGTCCTAGAAGTTTGTTGACTACAAGCGATCTTCCTCTAAGTCTTAAGGTTTGATTCAAATTATAAGAACTGTCTAATAATTTTGAAAATTATTTGTTAGAAATAAGTTCTTTTTTATTTAGACTGCCCCTAAATTTGACACATCCTAGGAGTCCTTGTAGATTATGAAGTAGACCTCCTCTATGTCTTTAGGGTTTATCAAAATCAAAAAGAGTGAACGACAATTTGAGTGTGGTAATTCTCAAGGAGATAATTTTCGAACATACAATTTAGAATGATGATAATTTTAAAGCATAATCTTTTTCGAAAAACCAAAGTGATAATAATTTTTCAAACGCGGATTTCGAAAAACCAAAAAAAATTTTAAAAGAATAAGACACTCCTCCTGTATCCAACATCGTTTGACTCTATCTAAGTGTCTTATGGGACTTTAGTGTTGACCTAAGAGGCTTGTGTCTATTTGTGTAGGTCAAACACTTTTTCAAAAAGATATAATTTTGAAAATGTATAATTTATAAGCACTCAGACAAGCATGAAATTCATAAAAATACTATTATGTTAAAGCACTATTTTGAAAATAGATTTTAAAAAAATATTCTAAGAATTTTGGAAAACCATTTGAAAAATATTTTTCAATTTATTAGTCCTTAACATCTCACCCATTCTAGATGTCTCAGTATAAGCAAGCATGGTTGCCTTATGGGTGTATTATGAGATGCTTGAATAATTTTTATTAATTTATTGTTAAATCTAAGATTTAATCAAAACTTGTGTTAGATTCAAATATATCAAATAGTAAATTGAATTTGAGTTTCGATAATTAGCTTCCAGGTCTTCGCGAGGCACAGAGGCCTTCTTTGGTCGTAGCCTTATTGGAGCAACAACCCTTTCCTTGACAAAGCCTTTTATCAAAAATTCATTTTCAAATTTACTTCTTGAAA